>ML832684.1:44870-79312 GCA_009831015.1 Picea engelmannii
AACTAGAGATGATTCAAGTTGGTTTGGATCAAATCTAAGCTTTAGGATGCATCTAAGGGAGATGCCACAAATGATGGAGTCATATACTCAACCTATCCCAAATATAAGCAAGGTGGTTGAGACTCTCAAAGACTATAAAGAGACGAATTATCATGATGAACAAAGAGAAAAATAATCATCAAAAGTATTGTCATTTTGATCATGGATCTTTCGAGAAAGGGGTTGGACGAGGAGGATTTGGAGAGGTTTCTACCACTACATCTACAGATTGTAAGTGTATTTTTAATGTTCTCATTAATATATGCTTGGCCTATTTCCTTCAAGTTTGTGTATTATTTCATATTCTTGTCTATTATGGATGAATTTGGTTTAAAGTAATATTGGTAGAGTAGGAAGTATTTGTTTTCTTCGCTATCCATTGCATTGCAGGTATCGTGTCATGCTAAGGAGCTTGGAGATCAAGTTCAGATTGGATTAAGCGAGGAAAAGCTTCGAAACAAGGTACATCATACCTTCTCCCTCTATTTATTTTGATTAGATTAACTATATTTAAAGGGATGTTAGTGTCCATTTGCATCTTTTCATCTTGGTAATACGGGTCTAGAATCCAAGGGGATATTCACTTGTCCACAGGGGATTTTTCCTATAACAGAAATTGACGACTCCACTAGGGACCAAAGATTTCAGTTTTGATTTCTTTCCTTGGTTTGTCTTTTCATTTTTCCCATCTTCAGATCCCGTTTTCTGATCTTATCCATCCATACATCTGTTGTCTTTGCTGAAGTTGTCTCATAAAGTCTTTTGATCGAACTTCCTGATTTTTTAAATTTTTTGGGTTGTTCCCAATTTTTCTCAAAACCCGCTCCCTCTCCAGTCACAGTGAGAGCTCTAATTTCCCTATATTTTCTCCCCCATCGCGTGTTAGGGAGCATTGTAGCGCTTTGGTGTTGTTATAGCTAGAGGGATGATTTTTCCTCACCTTGAAAAATTGTTGACTGTCTTTTTCCTGGGTGTAGTTCTTTGGTATTTATCTCTAACTCATATCTTGTTCTATCAGTTTATGTCTTCTATTGGGATTACAACTTAATTCTTTTAACTTTTTTGATATTTGTTTGGATTTTGTGTTGTATTTCCTTGTCGTCAAATCAATTTTTTCCCTTCAAACGTGGGTTCGTTTTGCTACATTTTCATTCATCTGATCGATTAAAGATTGTTGTAAGAAAAATCAGTGATCTATTTACTGTTTTAATTGATCTCTGACCTTTATACATTTACATAAGATCTCTTAAGTGTTTTTTTTTGTTTTGGTGTTTTTCTTTGAATCATTAGTTTGTTTTTCTATTGACTGTTGAGAGTGCCTTTTGTTTGTGTGATTTTGCTTCCCATTTTCGTGAATTCTGAATCCATTCTGTTATGTTGAAGGATTTCAGACTTGATATCCTGCCCATATGTTCAGAATCAATTTTTGACTATACCCACCTAGAGGATGAATGTGAGTTGGTGTCCTTAGTTTCCATAATATTTAGGGTCGTTACACAAGGTGACAGTGAAGGGGATTCTTCGCTATACCTGGAACAAAATTTGGTCAAACTGACTCGGGATCCTTGGAGGGTAACCCGCGGGTAAAATCATGAGGAATATTTCACCAAGGTGTAAGTCCATTAAGAAGGTCACCAATGTAATTGATCCACCCACTCATATCCCAACCCCTTCTCACTTTGATCATGTGATTTTGGATTTCATCACCAACTAGTACGTTCATTAAGAGAAGGAATTGTTAGCTTGTTGTTTTTTCTAGAGTTTTAGCAAGTGATGTTTATTTACTTAATTGTATTTCAAAATTGAGACTATAGACGATAAATATCTTCGTATATCATGTAGGATGCAAGGGCTACCTCCGGAAGGCTACGAACCCTTACCTCCTAATTCACCTGAATATTTTTACCGTGAAGAGGTTGATAATCATTTGAATGCTGGGAGGGCTGCTACTACTTTGTTAGAAAATCCTGAGAGAGCCTTAGTTACGATTGAGGAAGATTCCATTCTTCTTATTAACCCTATGTCACAATTTCCTCTCGAGCCACTCCTTCTCTGATTGGACTTGTTAGGTAACGTCATAGAAGAATATTATCCTCGCCTATCATCAAGGCCATATACTGAGACACATATGGAATCCACAAAAATCATATTTTAATGACGAGTACATGACTCCTGTTTGTCTTGTTGACATGGTCAATCTGCAACATAATCCTTTTCATTCTATATGGAGAACTCCATCGAGATGTGACCTTTACAAAAAATTCAATTTTATTCAACCACCTGTTGATCCTCTTACCTCTACTGGTGCTGAGGTAGGACCGCCCGGTCAAACTATTGACCGTCCCATAGAACAAGTATTAAATCCTAGTGCCACGTTAATATAAGTTCAAAGTAAGACCATAGTCATATTTCCTATTCATATGCACGGTACCTTGACAATTACTCCTACTACACCAACTCTTCAACCTACAACTCCTTATATTCTAAAGAACTCTATTGGGACACCCGTGCATCACATAATGCATAAACCTACCTCACATGTACACTCAACTACGGGACATGTCCCGACTGGAGGGAAGCCATCATCTAGCGGACCCATCCCTCCCGGGGTACAACTGCCCTTACACATATCCACTGGAGGGAAACCTCCTTTTATTGGTCAAAACCTAGTTCTTACCCAATCAATGGTAGGGGGACAACCTTCTTTTACTGGAAACCCTCCACAATCTTGGGGACCACCCCAAGGAGGTACTTTTCATCAACCTTATCAAGGAGGGTCATCATACTGCAAACCACAAGGAGGAATACCGAATCCTAATCCATCTGGATTACATTATGTAGAAGATTTCTCGGGGGTCCTGAATCCCACTCGGTGTCCTCAAGGACAACAATATTATCCTCCCTAATGGCCAACTTTTTACCCTCCTCAAGGAAAAACTGTTTACCCTCCTCAAGGGAAAACTATTTATCCACCTCAGTCTAATCAAACGACCTATCCTCCCATGGGATATATTGTTTATCATCCCCAGGGAAAAACATGTTTCCCTTCTCCTTTCATGAACGTTCCTCAATAGATGAATGCCACCTATGCTGGCCAACAACAATAGTACACGGGAGGGCCTTCTGGCTACAACTATCCATATCAACCAGTTTATGGCCCTACTGGTGTGCCCATGTTGCACTAGTATCATCGTCAGGTCAATCAACAACTACCATTCCTAGCCACGCTAGATCTACCAGATTTTTCACCGTTGAAAAATGATCCCATATTACACTTTCCTTTATGGCCAGTAATTCTTGCTAAGTTACCTTCCGACATCCCAAAATTTGACAGTAAACCTGGAGAAGAACCTAACAATCACATGATGAAGTTTCATCTATGGTGTTCATCAAACTCACTTATGGATGATTCTATCCAGCTATGTCTTTTGAAGCGCACACTTACGGGTTCAACAACTAAATGGTACATTGAGCTCCAACACGGTACTTTTCAAGTTTTCAACTCCCTTTCCATGGAATTTCTTACTCATTTTCATTTACCCATTCGTTACAAGACTGGTATATAACTCTTGACCTCCCTGCATCAAACTAAATCTGTACATATCTCATATCACATCCATGAGTGGAGACGATGACGAAGGTTGATCAAAGCAACCATTCCTGACCAATTGTTGGCTAAATGGTTCACTAAATCTCTTTTACCTCCAATTGCTCATGACGTTGCCATGGGTGGTGTTGTCATCGAGGAGGAATCCATTACTCAAGCCCAGTACCTGGACTTGGTTTATTCCCAATCCAGTACTTTGTATGAATTGATACCGAATGCTCCCTGTAGAGCAACCGATCCATCCAAACCATCTTCCACAACTCATGCAGATGGAATTATCAGTGTCGTCAAAAGCCAATCCCCATCATAGTCGAACGACTCAGCTAATCACTCAGTTCCTGCACCTGCTACTGATTCGACTTCACTCTCATCCACTTCCCCCCGAACTCAAATATTTGAGGTGAATGTAGTTCAATTTTCTCCTCCACAATAATCAGGGAGGAAGAAGAAAACGAAAAATAAAACAAAGAAAAAAAATAATCAGAATGAAAATCCAAAAACACCACCTCAACCACCTGCTACAGAGAAACAACCATAGAGAAAACTAAAATTTTGGTGTCTCATTTGTGGTGACGAACATTACACATGATATTGTCCTCATCGCGACGAAGTTGCAAAACTTTTTAAAGGAAATTCCCAACCCATTGTGTTGACACATCCTTTTCCTCAGCAATAGTCCCTGGTTGTGCAAGACCCTTCTCCTTTGGTAGGTGAGAATCCAAATCACTCTCCTAGTGAGGAAGCTTCATCGATTTCCCATATTTATATGTTTAATGGGATCAATTTAACCACTCGTACTACAACATATGAAACTCCAGCTAAACCAGATAAAGAGAATCTCGCTAACAGTACTACATCGAATCCACCTTCCACCACCGCTATTCCTCAATCTGGGCCACTTCAGATTGAGAAACCTATTTTCGACTCTATCTTACATCCTCCCAATAACACTATTCGAAAATCAACTTTTAATCCTAGTTCACGTGCTACCAAAAACTACAATATCATTGAAGATTTGGCCCAAGCACCATATGCTATGTCAACTCTCAAAGTTCTACAACATTTCCCTAGTCAACATAAAACTATCTTGGCTACAATTAGAGAAATCTATCCTAAGTCGTATAATAATATCACGTTTAACCTCGATAATTTCAAGTCACGACTCTCTCACCAACTTGATTTCTAGATCGATGTTGTTGTCCACAATTAACATATTCATCACACAATCCTATATGCCGGAGCCTCCACATGTGTCATGTCGTTAGAGTGTTGGAAAGGGTTGAAATCACCTGGTCTTAATCAATACCCTACTATGTTACGAGCATTCAATGGGAGAGGCTTTCATCCTCATGGAATCTTGCAGTCCTTAGCTGTTCAATTGGGAGGCAAGACTGTCTCCGTAGATGGTGAGGTAGTTGATGCCCCCCTCGATTATAACTTGTTGTTAAGAAGAAGTTGGTTTTATGCCATGAATGTCATCGCTTCATCGGTGTTTCGATGTATGCAATTCCCCTATCAGGTTTAAATTGTAACTATCGATCAGTTATATTACGGCACCCCCGACGCTTGCACTCCTGCAATCAACAACATTCCTTTTTTGGTATATTCCAAGATCACTCATGAAAGTGTAGGATTAGGTATTTCAAAAGACTCTTCGCTTATGGGTACCTTTCCTACACCTCTTCCTCCCACTTTGTTACATATTAACACAATCAATATGATCTCGACTATGGTATAACAATCCTATGAATCATCTGATCCCTGGATTGTGCCTAGTCCTTTGGAATTTGAGGCACTAGGTGACACTATGCCAGTTAGTCTCGCAGAGGTTGCGTATGATGCCATCCAATCCACCACTCCCTCACGAGATGACCAACATCTGTTGGCATCTACTGCTTACTCATTTCCATGTTGGTTGGATTCCCTATCTCCATTTTCGATTACATCCTCTGGATTTTCCCATTGGACGAATCCATTATGGAAATTCTTAGTATTGAAGAGGTACCTTGGGGTGATAATAATCATCATTCATCCTTTCTTCCTAGTTTGGATGAAATTGAGAAGGATATACACTCTATATTTCCTGACGGTATTTTCAATTATCTCCAATCTTGAATACTCACCCAGGACACCATCTCCAAGGAGAATTTGGGCAACATCTCTTCTATGATTTCTATCAACATCTCGATCAAAGAAGGTATTGTGGAAAATTTTCATCTCGGTGCCAATTGTTCACTTGAGGAAGTGGAATATTATACCTCTTTGTTTAAATATTTATGTGACATATTCGCTTGGAGTTACAAAGAAATGAGAGGGATCAATCCATTGATCATTTTGAATGAGATACAAACTTACCCAGGCATTAAACCTGTATGACGAAAACTCACCCAATTCATCCTAAGAAAACTGTAGCCATAAAAGCAGAAGTTGAAAAATTGTTGCAGTTTGGTTTTATTTATCCTGTCCCCTTGACCGAATGGGTTTCTAACATCGTTCTGGTCGCTATGAAACAAGGGATCATTCGTGTTTGCTTCCATTATAGGGATGTTAAAAATACTTGTACCAAAGAAAATTACCCTACACCTTTCATCGACCAAATTATCGATAATTGCATTGGCAGCGTCATTTTTTCATTCATGGATTGTTTTTCAGGGTAAAAACAGATTGACATTCTGCCGAATGATAAACATAAAATATCCTTCATCTACCCTTGGGGGATGTTCACTTATCAGAAACTAACTTTTGGTCTTAAAAATGCTAGAGATACCTTCTTGCAGAACATCAAACATATTGTGGAACCCTACCTCAATGACTTACCCACTCATTCGTCTCATCGATGAGACCGCATTGGTCACCTAAGGGCCATTTTTCTTCAATGTCGGTCTTACCACATCCGTTTGAACCCTCAAAAATGCATCTTCGCTATTGAATCATGACGACTCCTTGGATTCGTTGTCTCCAAATATGGGATTAGGGTGGATCCCTTAAAAGTTAAAGCTATTCTTTCTCTACCCTCTCCCAACAATCTGACCCAACTACAAAGTTTGCAAGGGAAGAACAAATTTCTTCGTCATTTCATTTGCAATTACACCAAGCTCACTAAAGGATTTATGATATTGTTGCAGAAAGACACTTCTTTCATCTGGGATGACACTACTCAATGGTTTTTAGATTCCCTTAAGCATTCCTTAACAAACTCGCCTCTCTTGCACCCACTAGACTATGCAAGAGACTACATCCTTTATTTGGATGCCTCTACTACCACTATTTCTATGGTGTTAGTTCAATAGGATAATAACGATGACGAACATGTGAACTACTATCTGACTAAGATTCTATCCAGTCCCAAGCTCCGATATTCGCATGTTGAAAAGTTGGCTTTGGTTATAGTTATTTCCGTCCAGAGATTTTGCCACTACATTCTGTAATGCACTACCATGGTCATTGTGGACTCGAACCCCATGTACCATATCTTAAATTGTCAAGTCGTTGGGGGAAAATATTCCAAATGGATCATTATTCTCCAATAATTCGATATCGAGTTTTCCAAATCAAAAGCTAAAAAATCGTTTGTCTTTGCGGAATTGATATGCGATCTTCCCTATACTGATGCGGATATTGAGCCCAACGATTCTCTTCTTGATGAATCCATGTTCCTCATTAGTATGTCTGACCCTTGGTATGGATATATTCTTCTCTATCTCCAAACCCAACCTTTTCAAGCCGACATCTCACGTGACAAAAGTTGTCATATCCACCACCAATCTAAACACTACCTCATCATCGACGACACTTTGTACCTCCATGGAATTGATACTATCCTACAACATTGTTTAACCCATGATGAGGTTGATTGAGTTTTAAATGAGTGTCACCTTGGATCTTGTGGCTGTCATCTTTTTTGGATGGCTATAGCCCAAAAAATCTTACGTGCTGGTCATTTTTGGCCTTCTATATTCAAAGATTGTATCAAGGTTGTCAAACGATGCCTACCTTGTCAAATATTTCAGAAAAAATCATGTATCCACCCTGCTCCGCTGCATCCCATTGTTTCCCTCGACCCCTTTGTAAAATGGGGCATCGATTTTATGCAATTTAATCCCACCTCATTCGGGGGGCATGGTTATATCATCATTGTCGTCGATTACTTCACTAAATGGGCCGAGGCTATGTCTACATTTCTTAACGATGGCCATACTGCAAAACTCTTTGTTTTTAACCACATTATAACTCGATTCGGTGTCCCACTATTTTCACTGATCATGGCTCACACTTCCAGAACCACATGATGAGTGAATTTCACGTTAATTTGGGTTTTCTCGATGAAAAATCATCCCCATACTATCCTCAAGAAAATAGACAAGTTGAAGCCATCAACAAATTCCTAAAGGCCATGCTTCAATGCATGGCAGGAACAAACAAAACCTCTTGTAACTTGCAAATTTTCTCCGCACTCTGGGCCTATCACACTTCATTGAAAACTACAACTCAATTCACACCATTCTAGTTGGTATACAAAATAGAAGCGATGTTACCAATCGAATGTGAGATCTATTCATTAAAACTTATCATGGAAATCCTACCTCATGCTTATGTTGAAGAGGAACGATTCCGGTATTTAACCAAGTTGGACGAACCATGTCATGATGCTACTCTCGTTAACAAGATGTATAAAAAGTGAATAAAAAGTCAATATGAAAAATCCATTCAACCTCATGCTTTTGCAGAAGGAGATTTGGTCCTAGTTTATGACCAATCTCACGATAAGATGGGGACATGAAAGTTAGAACCTTTGTGGCATGGGCCTTATATCATAAAACGTGTACTACATAGAGGCACCTATGAGTTGGTTGACTTCGATGGAATATCTCTCGATGAACCCTGAAATGGGATTTACCTCAAGAAGTACTATGCATATAATATATATCATGTGTGATTTGTACATTATTTTACTATATACTTTTGACTTGGTGTGACATTTCTCTTGCATGCACGAGTTTTATCTTAGTTTCTTATACTTTGTTTTGTGATTACATGTGCACATGACATGTCCCTTTCCCATATTTGTTGGGTTTGAGGATGGTGCTTGTCGACACACCCAAAGCATTTCTTTTGAAGCTTGGGTCATCTACCACTATATCAATTTGTTGATTTCAAGAGGAATTTGCCTCGGATCTGCAACCAATAACATGGAAGAATATCATGTCGTCATCAGACTCTTAACCAAATCCTCCTCTCTAGGTATAAATCATTTGATTATTAACCTAGAATCTCAACTTGTGGTCTTTCATCTTAATAGAGAGTACATTGTTCACAACCCAGTCTTACTATGTCTCCACCTAAGAGTTCATCGTCTCGAAAGATCATGTGAATTTATCCAATACAGACACATATCGAGAGAACTCAATACAAATTCAAATTCGTTAGCTAATTACATGTTGGATCAATATCTTGCGCATAGATAAAATTTTTTTTGAAAGACATGAATCATATGTACACAAAAAACATCACATAAGATAAAATGCAACATTGATAGGAACTACAAAATTCGTATATATATAGATGCGTAATAACAAAAGTTTGTTTGAAAATACATCCTCAAAATGTACATAATGGGGAAAAAGTTTGGGCCATCATCCTCCTGATAACGTTTTTCTTTGTATAGCACACTATTGCCTGGGCCACTCGACGAAGCAAATGGTTGAGACTCTCAATAACCCCAACCGTATGTCGCTGCAAATGGAGAGGCACATCTTGCCTCTTGAGGGGTAGGACACCCATGGCCAAACCTTAGAGCTTCCTCTCTACCTCTCAAAGTCCTCCCACAAAAATGTCATGCTCAGATGCTACATGTGTGTCTCCACGATGATGCCCTAGTGCTGGCATCTCCATTGGACGTGATGCACCTCTATCTGCATGATGAAACAAAATATTTTTAGATTCCTTGTTGTACAAATATAAAACAATATAAAACAAATACATGGACATGTTTAGTTTCATATCTGACGTATCCCATTGGATTCCCTCTAGAAGTACTAAGTCTGCGCTAACTTGGAAGTCCACCCCAGCATAAGGGAAGTCCTCAATAACCACTAACTGTCTCCTCCACCATGCGAATAAGTTAACAATGAATATGAATACTGAAGGCTCATTCTCCAACCTAGGGGATAGGCTGGTCCACCTCTCCATACGAGGCTCGGTCATAGGATGCGCTATCAATGTAACCTATGGCTGCATCTGAGGAACCCACTGTAAGAAAAAAAAAATAGAAAAGAACCATACCTGAACTAATTTTGTCTACCCGTCCTGCACTTGGATATTTGTTCCTTGACATTTTGAAGGAACCCTGCACTCCAGTTGAAAAACCCGGGCTCTAAACTTTGTAGGGTGTACAATATCTATGATTTCGAGGCCAAGCGAGCACTAGTACTACCCTCCAATTTGGTGATGGTGAAAATAATTGATCTAAGTGGCAAGCATCTTACATATTTTATCATGATTCGACCACCTACCAACTATGATTCTGGTATAAATTTCTCAACAACATATGCCTCAATTGGTTGAGGAGTTTCCCAGTGTCGACAAGAGAATGGGCGCCCGTTTCCTCGATAGCCCCATTATAAAATAGAAATCATCTATCTTGATCTCAAGTGTGTGCGGTCTGATGCGAAACACTTTCTCAACATCATCCCATAGGTCGATCAAATACTCAAGCAATATTACTTCCTTTCGCATGTTTTGGAGCTTGAAGTACTTGAGTAACCCACAGTTTCAGAAAGCTTCCCTTGCTTGAGGGTCTTGGAGAGCGGTAATATCATCGAACTCATGTTCACACTCTTTCCACTCTATCATGGCTAAACAACTAGTGAAATCTACAAATGCAACATTTAAACATCATTAGTCAAATTTTTATTGAAGAAAAATGTCTCTATTTATCCCAAAAGACAAAAGAATTTTGAGTTCTGCGCCTAATGCTCCCTCAAAAATACCTACAGAGCACTAGATCTCCCTAAGCATGTGCACCAGTGTGCTGAAATATCGGTCGACACTCCGCTCAATGCTTTAAGGGAGCACCGATATGGTTTGGCACTCTAGGGCTTCCTAAGGAGCCCAGAACACTCAAAACAAAAGCTACAACACAAAAAAAATCCATAAAAAATGATGAGAAAGGAAATATGAACAACTTGGTTTGGATGAATCTGGAAATAATCACTCACAGCCCCTGCAGTCGCTGCTTGAAAAATGCTTCCCAAAGGTAGAAAATCCCAAATATAGAGGAGATTGGTAAAAAATCAAATGGTAAATGATTTTTTGACCTATTTCATTATTTGATAGGTTGATTTTTTGATATTTCTCCTTTTTATAAAGTATTTTTGAGGTTTTTAATCTTTTTTCAAGAAGTTACTAATGCTTTGGGACCATAATTGTCTGTATTTATAGGATTTCAAGCAACATCTTTCGAAAACCTTGTAACACTGATGAGCATAATCTTTGTTCTTTCTCGCGGTCACAAAAAACATGAGAATGTAACCGAGTAGAATTTTATCACCTTTTCAGACTCGTAAAGGTTATACGGAAAATGAAACCCCCAGATTCATTTTTAAGCTCTTTTCAGACTCTCTAAATACAAAATGATCGTCAAGTGATCTTGCTTCCTTTCACTCTCTTTAAATGGTTTCGAAAGGGCATCTCCCAAGTAACAATTTATCTCTTTTTCGGACCTCGAAGACTAAAATTATGAAAAGGGACAACCTTGGAGTCACCTTTAAATTCTTTTCAGACTCTCTAAAGATAAAAAACCACCATGTTTTCCTTCTCCGGACTCACTAAAATTACACATTGAAGGGCCCATATGGGAATGAACCCTTACTTCTTCCAGTTCGTTAAACAAAGTGTTAGCACTAGAAGTCGACTCAAGACTACTATTGAGTCAAGCCTAACACATATTGATTTAATTGGTTTTAGGAAAAGGTTTGGGAAAATTTTGAGAGTGGTAGGATCAATAATTGTCTTCAATAAGGTTTAGAATTAGGCTCTTTGTGCGAACTTTCTATGTGCAACAGATCAGGATAATAAAGCTTAGATCAAAGATAATGTTATAAAGAAGTGAAATTAGGCAATGTGAGGAAACAAAACTGTAAGACAATCAAAGAACAACATGATCTTTGATATATCTAATAGTGGAGGAATAAATCAGTGTTCATAAACCCTTTCTAAATCTGAATTAAATACTCGAATAAGTCTGTGGAAAAGACTACAACATACCTTACACTGTATCCCTCTCAGCACAAAAAATGCATACATATATCCTATAGTAGCATAGCATATTCCAGTAGAAGAAAAAGAAAATGATTTACAAAGAAATAAGAGAACAAACTGACCATAAACTTTATTATCAACTGAAATCAATACATAGAAGTCCAGTGGAAAAAATGTTTTCAAAATAGTACATGAAATTCCAATTATAGAGATCGAACCTCTCTGCAACTCTCTCTCAGTCCCTTGGACTGAATCCCCCCCTTTTACATATGATTTTCCATGAGATTTATATATCTATGAGATATAAAATAGATCCTAAAATTTTGGATCTGATCTACTCAAAATCGACATAGATGACACCTCCTAGGGTCAAATTTTCACTTAGTCATATCAACAATATTACAAAAAATCTGGAAAATCGGTCCCATACCTAAAATCTAGGGTTCGGCATTTAAAGCATTAAATACATTCAAATAAAATCAAATATTTGAGTATATTTAGCAAAAATATCCTCCTTGAACATCAATGTGTCTTCCTGACTTGACACCTCCTCATGGCACGAGTGGAATCAAACTAAGGTTTGGCTGTCCCATTTCATAGCATATGGCGAGTTTCTGAAAAATAGGGCTGCAAAATCACTTCATATCTCCCAAACCATAATACCTGTGTAAAAAATGAGATAGGTTGTTTTATATTATCTCATTCTTGAGAAAATTCTCTTTCATTTATTTTCAAAATAACTCTCCATATCCTCGTAATCTATGCCCAAGGATGATGACTAAAACATGAAAATTCCTATATTTTCAAATCTGAAAAATGACCTGTGAATATCTACTTGTATCTCCCAAACCATGACACCTGTGTAAAACCCGAGGGAGGTTTTCTTAGATGATTTATTTCCTAAGAAAAACCTCTTTCTATTTTTGAAAATACCTCCCCATATGGTCAGAGTATGAGTTTGAAATTGACTGCAAAACAATCATTTCCAAAAAATCCCTCATTTTCTATGTGGAGAGTTATGAGAACTTCTTGTAGCGACATACAAAAAACCAGTTTTGAACATTTTTAATGCCTTTCCTTGCCTAGGTTACAACTGATCATAACAAAATAAGGAATGAAACCTTGCATCATTTATCTGTTATCCATCATTTTCAGTCATAGTTTAGGATTTGCATTGGAGGTGGAATTCTTAAGCTAAAATATCTCCTTGAAAAACTAATGTAACTGCTTCTTCCAACAAATCCAAACTATTCCTTCTGGTTTGCTGGGATTGAGAATGAGTTTGCATTCTTGTGGTCTTATCTCCTTCAGATCCAATCGCAGGGTTTGGTCCTTTCTTATCCTTTTTAACAAGTTTTCTTGTAGTAACTCTGTCTTTTCATGTAGGAGTCTTTTTATTTACTATCAGACCTCCCTTCTTAATTGTCACAACCAGAAAGATACACTCTTTGTTGTAGAAAAAGAATATGTCTATTGTGCAATGAGAAATATAGGGGATTTGCTGGCTCTATGGATGAAAATTAAAAGTGACCAGCTGCAGTAGTAACAAATAATGCGCCGGATTTTAAAGGAACTGATTTGAAAACACCTCATTTGCGTGACATTTTGGACAAGAGACACGTACAAGTGAAAATCCCCCACCTTCTCATGCTATGAATGTCTATTGGGTACTTGCTAACTATTTTGAATCTTCATTCATCCTTGTAGGACAATCCATGACTTCCAAGTCTCCCAATGGTGCTTGAAATGATCACAATTAGGGACATGTGGAATTTCCTGTAGAGCTCAACAAGTTTTGTCCTTTTACAGTCTTAGATGGATTTGAATTGAATCAACAACTTACTAACTTGGGTAATCGTGAAGAATAAATAATGATATGACATATAGCTCAAATAAAAATATTTAAAGCTATTGATGTCATCAAACAATCATACAAACACGTGTTTACAAGGCTAAGTATCCCTCATTTCTCCCAACATAATACTAATTTGACCCCCTAATACTATTTTGAACCCTTAATCAAACTAATGATTAGGATTTATAGCTTATACAAAAATTTTGAAATGTAGAAACTAAGAGATGAGACGTGAGACTTAGCAGGACAAAATAGGTGATAACACAAAGGAAGAGGGACTTACCAAAGGTGAGTTATATTGAGCATGTTTTATCTTCGTCAAGCTTGATAAAATAAAAAGAGGTACTCATCTATCTGGATGGGGGAAAAATTGAAGGAAGCGGGTCAAGTTTTTTTTTAGAATTTTTACAAATAACTCTTGTAGTCGCCCTTGAACAAAAAACTTGTTTTAACCTTCATACTGAACGCTTGGATAATCCGTTGAACCTCTACACTGAACCAATCCTATGAGTCTTTCCACTCCTTTGAGTCATCAGAAGAATGTCATGACACCCACTTCATTATGTTTTGTTCCACATTTCACTTATGCTGGCAAGTCTCATGTCATGCCTCAGTGTTCAAGGGAAGTATCCACCTAGAGAGTCAACCATAAAAAATTTCCAGTTTCCATACCTGTGTTAGTCTATAATACATTTTCTATATCTCATCACCTTTTTGCATCAGTTTCATGTTGATGATGGGGAATAAATCAAGGCCCTCCTTCGACGAGTCTCTTCCCGTCGAATTCAACACATCATCCGAGAGTCAGACTTAGAAACCATTTAGTACCTTGGGACCTGCATGCCTCAATGGCAGGCCTCCTCGCTTCCAACATTGGTTTTACATCATTGACATTTGATTGGATGATTCAATGAATGTTCGACTTCAACTCATGTATTCGCATTTGCTGGAATATATTAGGATACATTGGGAATCATTGACGCCATTGGTTATCTCCCTCCCGCTTGTTAATGATATACATCAATGACCGGTAATCAAGTGGTTTCTACCATGTTCGACATCAAATCATTCATTCACATGGCTAGATTCGTATCACATCAGATTTGAGATGAAGACCCTGGGATGAGCATTCACTTTGTCATCTGCTTTACCCAGGTTGCGAAGGAAAACATTTAAAATATATTGATGTACTTATGCTATCACATAGATCCACACTATATTGGTATGTGGCCATGTCTTATCATCTTGTAGCTCCATTGTGTATTTTGTGTGGTTATGATCATTCCATGGCATAGAAGTATGGATCCACATTGTATCTTTGGCACCCATACCCTTAGTCAATATCATCATGGATCCACAATGTATTTATTGGCGGCCATACCTTAAATCATTTTATTACCCAAGAATAGGTATGCCTACCTTGGGTTTGAAACAAGTGAAAACATTTGTTTGATGGTTGTTTGTAGCTTCTACCAAGTTCTCCAACTCCATACCCTTGCTTTGAAAAATATAGAAAGCATTTTGGTCATCATATTTCATCTTTTGACTTCACACTTTGGGGGGAAATATGTTACACGCCAAAATTCCTCACTTCGATAATGTCACATTCTCATTTTTCACGTCACAAGTGTCACACTATTGTCACAAGTGTCATAAATGTCGCATTTTCTTTCTGCATATGTCGCATTGCAAACAACACCATGGAAACACTTGATAAATCCTCTAGAACATGTTGGAAGGAGAAACCACATCATTTGACAGACTAAACAAAGTGTTTTTCCTTGAGAATTGGTAATCTTGATGAATTTTTGGAAAATTGATGCTCCCCTACTCATATGCAGGGAGATCTAGCACTCTCTGTCCATCTAGAAAGGAGAATTGCAATGCTCTATTGCCCATTTTGAAGGAACACCGCTTGGTTGAGAAAATCACGGGAAGAAATACCACTTTTCTCTAAGGACAACTAGAGATGATTCGAGTTGGTTTGGATCAAATATAAGATTTAGGATGAATCTAAGGGAGATGCCACAACTGATGGAGTCATATACTCAACTTATCCGAAATATAACCAAGGTGGTCGAGACTCTCAAATCATATAAAGAGAGGCATTCTCATGGTGAACATAGAGGAAAATAATCAACAAAAGTATTTCCATTCTGATTGTGGATCTTTCGAGCAAGGGGTTGGACGAGGAGGATTTGGAGAGGTTGTTGCAACTTCATCTACAGATTGTAAGTGTATTTTTAATTTTCTCATTAATATATGCTTGGTCCGTTTCCTTCAAGTTTGTGTACTATTGCATATGCTTGTCTATTATGGATGAATTTGGTTTAAACTAATCTTGGTAGAGTAGGAAGTATTTGTTTTCTTCACTTTCCATTGCATTGCAGGTATCGTGTCATGCTAAGAAGCTTGGAGATCAAGTTCAGATTGGATTAAGTGAGGACAAGCTTTGAAACAAGGTACAACATACCTTTTCCCTCTCTTTCTTTTGATTAGATCAACTATATTTAAAGGGATGTTAGTGTCCATTTGCATCTTTTTGTCTTGGTAATAGGGGTCTAGAATCCAAGGGGATATTCACCTGTCAGCAGGGGAATTTTCCTATAACAAGGTCAATCAAGGAGGTTTTCCAAGTCAAATTAATGCTCAATAGAATACCCAAACACTACAAAATAAGAAAATCTAAAGTTTGTTGTAAAATTTGGAAAACRATATTAAATTGCAATAGGAAAACAAGTTATTACTAAAAAATAAAAAAAAATAAAAAAAAAATCCCTKTAACAAGTAATAAACCAATRAAACTAGAGGGATAAAACATGGCATAGATTAGGTTTTTATTCATCAACAAACAAAWTTTTTTAAGAGTCCTATAACATCCCTTAAACCCTAGACGTCTAGCCCTAGATGGATGTAATAACAAATCAACAATGTATTTTAGGGTTTTACAATGTTTATTAGGTCAACAACATGCATAAAAAGTCAAAATGTCTAGAATMTTTATGSATGGAAATGGATATTTGATGTTACAAACCCTAATATAACCTTAAAATAKTAAAAATAGAGTAGAATTGAGAAATTTATGATTGACTATTGGGAATTTGACTAGTGCCAACTATATTTTTARGCATATGGGAGCAATTAAAGTATCCTTTGGAGAGAAGTGGGTGGGTTTTAGGGTGATGTGTAGAGGTTCTTCACTACTAAACCTATGATGTACTTTTAATATATTAAGGACAAATCAAGGGACGRTTCTTCACTAGTAACCTTCCAAGAGATTTAATAAGAAGGGATTGTTCAAGAAAAATCCAAGAGGATGCTCAACCAACACTAGAGAAGAAAAATTGCACTTAAATGCATTCATAAAAAAAACCATAAGATGGAAAGAGACCACTTTCTCATGAAATATTTCATCCATCAAAGCCCTAGAAATGAATATCCATGTAGTAGCAAAGAATCCACAAGCATATCTTCTCCAAAATATCGCTCTAACTAGCCATCCATAACATTTTTCATAAGAGAGAATGTAGAAGTAGACAAGTAGTTATGTATCTCCACAAGTGGAAATTATTTAAAAGTGAGAAGTGCTTCTCTTATTTATATGAGAGATATATGAACCTTCTCACACAATAGAATATCTAAAGCATAAAATAATGTCTTTATCTCTCACAAACCCTAGAGATAAGCAAAAAATACATAAAATATACATGATACATGAGTGTATAGGCCACTAAGAACCCCAATGATTCCTCCAAGATGAAGTAAATTATCTCAAATGAAAAATAACCCCTCATAAATGTGCCCTCAAACTCACACATGTGTCATGAATAAGTGGACGACTCACTCAAAGATGAAACATTGCCATGAAGGGATGCTCCAAAAAGTGAAACAGTTCCATGAAGGGGTGAAAAGTTTCATCTCCATGGGGTGTGTCATGGCCCCAAGAGGTGTGAAATATTATCAAAAGGTGGCATATCATCATTAATAATCCCAATGTCTCCTCAAAAGGTGCAATTTCCCATCAAGGGGTGTTAAATCATCAACAACATACAATGTATCATCATCAAAAGGGGTCACATCACACCCCATGTGTGCCAGGTTGTCTCATCAAGGGAGCCATGTCATCAAAAGGTTAAATGTACTCCTAGAAGTGTTAAATTATCTCACTCAATTGGTGGGGATGACCTCCATTAAAGTTTTCTGGTATCCCCTCAATATTATAACATCCCTAGTTTTAATCTCCACAATTTATAATGTAATTATGTAAATACAATTTAGGTTGGTGAGACAAAATGTTTTGAGTTGGAGAGCCTATATTAATCAATATGGATTGGGGAAGAACTATGTAATATGTACATTTAAATAATTAATACAAATAATAGTCATTGTCTACAATACAAGAGGGACAATAATGATGGGGGGCTATGATTCCAGAAGAGAGGGGGCTAAACAGGAGTCGAAGGGAAAACCCATGTCATTGCCTAAGTTAGTGTTTCATTACCATCTAATCCTTCTTTGAATTATTATACACTTAATCATTGAATTAATGTAATAGGTTGGGTGAGAGTGTCACCTCACGAAGTTATTGAGAGCATGGGATTGAGTACAATCAAAATTGAGAAGACTGAGAGTCAAGCAAGCATGGGAGATGAAGAAAATTCGAGTAGGAAGAGGGGATAGTTTTTACGTTTTGTTTTTGGAGAGAAAGAAGGGAGTGGGGTACTAAGAAGAGAACTCTCCATACTATGCTTAAGGATAGCCATTATTGGGTTGTTTTTATGCTAAAAGTGTGGTTTGTGTGTCTGTAAAAATGGGTTGTGTGTTGGATTACTAAGAGGGGGGGTGAATCAGTAATAGAGAAATATAATCATTTATCACCATAAAATGAAAGTGTTATATCAATGTAGAATTATCATCCAATAGTTGCAAATTAAATAAACAATGAAAACATGAGAAATCATACACATACACAATACACCAGTGTTTTACGTGGAAACCCAAAGCGGGAGAAAACCACATAATGATTTTTCTTATATGTATTTAAGAATTACAGTCATTGGAAGAACCAACTTCCTTTTTTTTTCTAGCTGCAAATGGAAGGAGGCTCCAACCCCTTAGTTTCTTAGGATACAACCGAAGGGAAGCTTCGACTCCCCAATTCTATGGATGCAACTAGAAGGAGGCTCCAACCCCCTAGTTTTTCAGGATACAACCTAAAGGAATATCCAATTCCCCAATTCTCTGGCTACAACTAGAAGGAGGCTCCAACCCCCTATGTTCTCTAGCTACAACCACCTGTCCTTGCCCCATCCAACTGCCCTAAAATAAAATTAGAATGATGGAACCACTATCACACTATAACTGTGAGATATACTGTTGTAAACCTGTACCAATTAACCTGTAATCAACCTGTACCATAAACAAGTGCATCAACCATGCACCAACCTATAATCAACCTGTACCATAAACAAGTGCATCAACCATGCACCAACTTATACCTCAACCTGTAATCAAACAATGCCATAAACAAATGCATCAACCATGCACCAACCTGTACCTGAACCTGTAATCAAATAGTACCATAAACAAGTGCACCAACCATGCATCAACCATGCACCAAATATGTACCAATCATGCATCAAATACACATAAACTATGACTCATCAGGATGTACCAACATAATCAACTATACACCTCATGTATGTGCCAACTCATCAACTACTTGTCTCAACCATGTAGCCAACATGTACCTCAACCATATACCAAATACATATACCAATATAACCATCAAAATTTCTCTAACAATACATCACACTATCCATAACAAAATACCATAAACCATTACATCAAACCATGTGCCACAACCTCACTGTTATACAACCTCTATCTGTAACGTACCTTAACCAAAATCCCTCATCAATTTCATCATCCAAATCTGATTTGTAACTCTGTAATAGAATTGGTGCATATGATCACGTACCTGGAAACCTTCCTTAACTTTAACAACAAGAGACTATTATTTTATCAATCTTTTCTTTAGTCTCACATGACTAATTTTGGATCAGTCAACAACCATAACTTGCAATGATCATAAATATGTACCTATAATGAATACAGATCTAAAAATCGTATACAATGTTCTTCAGTGTCTTTTGTGCAATTCCTCCAGATTTCACTGCTTGGAACCTCTCAGAAAATAAGTTATAGCAAAGATGCCATACCTTGTTGAATTTTGGCTTATTCTAGAGAGAGAACTTGTAGAGCGTGCCCCACACAAAATATTTGTTGTATGGATCTGGAAATTGTACACAAAATACTACAGACTATACTCTAACCAATACATTTGGTCTTACTTTGACTTTTTGGGGTTTGTAGATGAGTCATGAGGGTTCTCCAACTTCACATGGCCATAACTCTAACCGTGAGGATTTATATGACGTTCCACATACCAATGGAAGTGGCATGACATGTACTATCCATATAGAATAGTCTTACTTGCAAATATATCAAAACTCATACAATTATCCGTCAAACAAACTTGGTTCCATTACCCAAACCTTTGTGCTACCAGAATTCACTACCATGATTTCTTCAAGGGTTGACATCAATGACAACCAACACAATTAATCAACAATACCCCCCTTTGTCATTTATGGAAACACTCTGATACAATACTGAAGTCATGTCATGCAATACTGAAGTCATATCACTCATTCTCCCCCTGTGCCCATCGCTCCCCCTGGAACCACGCCTCTGTTCTCTGCATCTAATAAATATCTCCCCCTTTGTCATCAATGGCAAAGGTGTCTTTCCATCTGGGGTTGCTCCTACTAACTGAATTTTCCTTGGGGATACTCCCCCTAACTGAACTCTTCCTGAAAATTATCTCCCGACATGAAATGTCCTCTTTATGGTGTTTCTTCATTATATCTAAGACATATAAGATAAGCATTCAAAAGCAATCATTTTGGAGTAGAAATTACTCTGAGTCTCTAGCAATTATACTCAAAGGCTTCTCTTGGAAGCGGTTTTGTAAAGATGTCTTCTAGGTGTTCTTTTGTGCCCACATATTCAACTATGATTTTCTTCTCTACAACTTGTTCCCGTAGAAAGTGATACTTTATTGGAATGTGCTTCGTCTTGGAGTGCATCACCGGGTTCTTTGAGATACTGATGGTGTTTGTATTATCACAATATATTGGAATGGGCTCATCATACTTAACCTGTATATCTATCAGAGTTTATTTCATCCATAGAACCTATGTACAACATGTTGTTGCTGCAATATACTCTACCTCGGCTGTAGATAAGGATACTAATGATTGTATCTTGCTTAACCATGATACTAAACACTCACCCAAGTAGAACGTTGCTCCAATAGTGCTTTGTTGGTCGTCAATTCAACCTGCCCAATCTGCATTTGTGTAGGCAATATGTGATAGATCCTTTCCTTTTGGATACCATAATCCAAACTCTTCTGTTCCTTTGAGATATCTAAAAATCCTCTTCACTGCTAATACATGTGATTCCTTTGGTGCTGCTTGAAATCATGCCACCTGTCTAGCTACTTGCATTACATCTGATCTAGATGTTGTCACATATATTAAGATACCAATCGTTGACCTATATTTCCTCTGGTCTGTAGACTTTGAATAATCATATTTTCTTAACTTTCAACTGGTTTGCGTAGGAGTGGTAACTTGATCCGAAAAAATCTTTTAAACGACAATGGTTGAGTTATTTTGCATGTGTTAATAAACCATTTAGGAACTGAATGAAAGAGGAAGAATTCAAAGAAACATAATAGCCATATAGACATCTAGATATCTGAACATAAGTATGAAGAACAAAAAACCATAGAACACCAAAGTGATAACGAAGTTCAACAATCTCACCTACGTCTTTAGGCCTATGTCTCAGTGGGATTTCTTATTTCTCTTCGAATATTTTCAAGTACATCATGAAAGTGCCAATGGATTACAAAAATGAGTTGGTTGTTTTCTACCAGATCTTTGGAGCCCAAAACAAATGATGGCACCCAAATCAAATGAGTGGAGCTCCCAGAAATGGCCCGCAAAGGTGTGCTCCTCAAGAGATTCCCTACATGACAATGGATTTGGCTCAAAATTTCCGCAACATAAACCTGCTCTAAACCTCCCTCCATGGCTTCAAGAGCCTCTGGTTTTTATAGTCCTAAAGTTGGTAACCATCTCCCAACTTCCCCCTAGATATGGCGTAAACAAGGGCCCAATATCCCTCAATAATGGACTAAATCTCCCAATATCAGGCTAATAATCCATAATTTTTTTTTAAAACTCATAACATACGGTTTTAAAACCAACTTTGGCATATAATTATGGGCACGCCTCTTTTTCTAGGGCTCCTGGTCATATGGCACTCTCCATGTGGCCAAGCTCTTAAACGTGCATGTTGGCCCTCTGGTCTTCAACCCTCAAACTCCGGTTCCTGATCGCATATAAGGCCATGTGGCCACAGGAATCTAGCTCCATGCGCTACATGTTAGAATAGCCTCTATTCCGGTGGCCACTAGTTGGCAGGCTAGCCCGACTGACCGAGGATAACCCCGAACCCTTCATACCATATGTTATAAGATCGAGTCATGTGGATATGGGTGTTGAAAACCATGGCTACACCAACCATCTGTGTTAATAATACATCTGGGTCATATGATTTACCACCGTGATCGAGGGATGGGCCAACGAAACTCTATGCCAAAATACATGAGTGGACCATGGTTATATTTCATAGTCGTATGTGACCGTACCATGGGCTGGGGCTAGGCCCCAACCCTTTTCCACCCAAAATCACCATCATTCAACTTGAAATAGAAGTGGAGTCTTTAAGGGTTAAGAAACATTTGGTAGGCGGGCTGGTAGCCCGACCTATGCGAAATATTTGCATCTAACAGAGGTCCATGGTTCGAACTTCATAAACTCCAAACAATTTTACAATAACTTAACCAATAAATGGGTGCCATGTGGCAGCCCATGTCTGGGCCACGTGGCACCATGCTATTCTCTAGATAACATGCCACATGTCAATCGAACATTGGTCTAGTTGTCAACCCAGTCACCTACCATTGTACCTACCACGTGTCGTACGACCCTGACACGTTCGTCATATGTATGTGCCACGTGCCACCCTTGTAGTGTTGACATGTGTCACACTCTTATTGGTCCCTTGTGCCTGTCCATGTCACTATACGGTCAACTAGCACATGTCACCTCCAGAGGTTGCCAAGTCAGCATCCACTGTGGCTTTCCACATCATCTGTATGATCGTATGGTCTGTACAGTAATTTTCCACGTGGCACTGTACGAACTATACGAACTGAACAATCATCAATTTGTTTTACCTGTTTGGAAAAACAAAAAGATCACGATATAATGAGCATATGATGTTTGTTTGAGCTTGTTCAAGTTTTGTTGGGTTTGTATCGATGAGGCCTATTCACACATCTGTTTTGAAGAGATTCTGAACACTTTTATTTTTAGGCCTTTCTGAGCCCTATTTGGCTCCTAGATCAAATTCTGGATGAGACCTCCACACTAAACACCTTTTGGTCCTCCAAAAGGTTACAAAATTAACCTTACTGATTACATACTCATAAGGACAAAAATAAAACACTATGTTGTACAAAAATGATGTTATAACAGGTCACCATTTCAACATGGGTGATTACATTAATGGAGGAAAAATACAATGAAGATGTGACATCCACTTATGGAAAAACCAAGTGGCTAGTTTATTTCCTTCATGGTGTTCCTCTTGCTTTGATGGTAATGCCTCTTCCTTCGTGAATACATGCACAATTATTTTATCCCTCTTTGGATGAAGCTCTGGATTACGCTTCCAACAATTTTCCTTTTGATGTCCACCCCTGTTGCAATAAGTGCAGTGAGTTTTTGGCATACAAACTTGTTTTCCCTTCTCTTTCTTCCATTGTGGAGTTGAGTCTTTACCTCATGTCTCCTTCCTGGTTGACATAAACTTCCTGTACATAGATTGACTCTTCCAACACTTGGAAACACAATGCTTAGGTGAATGACAAAAAGTACATGGATTACATGATTATGTTTTTTATAATAAAAATGAGAATTGGAAAAACCATGACCATTATACCTTTCCTGCTAAGCTTCACTTTTCTTTGGATATGGATTGTATTCACTATCACAATCATGGAGGGATACGCCATCACCTTTCGTGAAGTGTTCCTACAATGACTTAAGCTGGCCATTTGAAGCATTACTTGCTTTCGATGTTTTGGAACCCATCTTGGAGGATGCTCCAATATCCTCTTCTCCATATCCCAATCCTAAATAACGAGGCCTTTCCACAACCTCAATGGGATTAATGATACCTTGGCCTTTGATTCCAAGGCCCTTTCCTTCATATCCCATCTTGGTTAGAAATTTCAAACCTATACCTTTTGTATGTTTTTCAAATGCACCAAAAGAACCATCTTGATGGGAACTATGCGAAATTGATGAATGACTTCTACTACATATCTCAGAGTTGATTTCTGAATTTTGTATAGAAGGCAATTCCTTCAATTCTTGTTTTCTTTTGTTGTTCTTTGAAGTTGTCTCTTGAACTGATCTTTTTCATTCCAAGTAATCTTTATACAACACTTTCACCATCTTGGACATGGCAAAGAGAGTTGTTTTCATATCCTTCTCATCTTGAGAAATTCCCTCTTTAGTTTCCATATTCCCAAATGATTTGTGCTTTTCCCTAGTAAACATGCAAACTCAAATTCAAAACGTCAACTAGCTCCGATACCACTTGATCCGAAAAGATCTTTTAAATGACAATGGTTGAGTTATTTTTCATGTGTTAATAAACTATTTAGGAACTGAATGAAAGAGGAATAATTCAAAGAAACATAGCATCCATATATACATCTATATATCTGAACATACGCATGAAGAACAACAAACCATAGAACACCAAAGTGATAACGGGGTTCGACAATCTCGCCTATGTCTTAGTGGTATTTATTATTTCTCTTTGAAGATTTTCAAGTACATCATGAAAGTTCCAATGGACTAAAAAAATGAGTTTTTTGTGTTGTACTAGATCTCTGGAACCCAACAAAACTGACGACACCCAAATGTGATGACCGAAGCTATAAGAAATGGCCCGTGAAGGTGTGCTCCTCAATAGCTTCCCTGCATGACAATGGATTTATCTCAAAATTTCCGCAGCATAAACCTGCTCTAAACCTTCCTCCATGGCTTCAAGAGCCTCTGGTTTTTATAGTCCTAAAGTTGGTAACCATCTCCCAACTTCCCCCCTAGATCTGGCGTAAAAAAGGGCCCAATATCCCTCAATAATGGACTAAATCTCCCAATATCAAGCTAATAATCCATAAAAATCTTTTAAAACTCATAACATACGATTTTAAAACCAACTTTGGCATATAATTATGGGCGCGCCTCTTTTTCTAGGGATCCTGGTCATGTGGCGCGCTCCATGTGGCCAAACGCTTAAACGTGCGTGTTGGCCCCCTGGTCTTCAACCCTCAAACTTCGGCTCCTGGTCGCATATAAGGCCATGTGGCCACAAGCATCCAACTCCACGTGCTACCTGTTAGCATAGCCCCTGGTTGACGGGCTAGACCGGTCAATCAAGGCTAACCTTGAACCCTTCACGCCAGACGTTATAAGATCGAGTCACATGGATATGGGTTTCTAAAATCGTGGCTACACCAACCATCCATGCTAACTACATCTGGGTCATATTCTTTACCACTGTGATTGAGGGCTAGGTCAACATAATTGCATGCCAAAATACATGAGTGGACCATGGTTATATTGTGTAGTCATATGTGACCGCGCTAGGGGATGGGACTAGGACCCAACCCTTTTTTGCCCAAACTCACCATCAATCAAATTGAAATAGAAGTGGAGTCGTTAAGGGTTAAGAAACACCCAGTAGGCGGGCTGGTAGCCCGACCTACGTGAAAGGTTTGCACCCAACAAAGGTCCACAGTTTGAAACTCATAAACCCCAAACAATTTTACAATAACTTAACTAATAAATGGGTGCCACGTGGCACCACTCTATTCGCCAGATAACATGCCACGTGTCAATCACCCATTGATCCAGCTGTCAGCCCAGTCACCTACCACTGTACCTACCACATGTCGTATTTCTTTGCCACTATACCTTCCACGTGTAATATGGCCCTGCCATGTCTGCCGTACAGACATGCCATGTGTCACCCTTGCAGTGGTGACACATGTCACACTCTGATTGGTCCCCTTTACTTGTCCACGTCATTGTTCGATCAACTACCACATGTCACCTTCAGAGGCTGCCATGTCATCATCCACTGTGCATTTCCATGTCATTTGTACGATCGTACGACCTATATAGTTAGCTTCCACGTGGCACTGTACAGACTGTACATACTATACAATCATCAATTTTTTTTACATGTTTGGCAAAGCGAACAGATCATGATATTAGGAGAATATGACATCTGTTTGATCTCATTCAAGTTGCATTGGGTTCGTATCGATGAGGACTACACACACATCCTTTTTGAAGAGATTTTGAGAAATTTTATTTTTAGGCCTTTCTAAGCCCTATCTAGCTCCTGGATCCAATTCTGGATCATAACTGGTTTGCAATATTCCATTTTGAACCTCTTTATCCTTTCTCTGATATACTTAGTTTGAGGAAAAAAAAATTCCTCAGTTTCTTTGACATATCTAAAGACCCAGAAAGAAGGATAGTTCTCTGAGTAATGACATTTCAAATTCATTCCGCATGTCCTTTGCAAATTTCTGGATTAACCTGTCATTAGTACTTCCAAAAGCAATATCATCAACATAAATTTCAATTAATAAAATACTACCTTGAGTTACCTTGATGTATAGCTTGTTGTCTTCACTTCCTTTCCATAGATCATAGGGAGTTTTTTCATTGTTGTTTCTGAGCATTACTCCGTTTTGAATGTGAACACTTGTGTGCAGTGTATGTGTCCAAAAAAAATATCTGTCAATTTGGAATCCATTAGCATTTTACAAGCCATTTATTGTGTAATTAACATCCATAATGTTCCTTTGTCTTTGAACCACTCTCTAAACCAATCTATGAATCCATGCTTTCATCCACTGTCATATATCTATCCAAACATGCTAAGTGTTCTTACAAATCCATCTTTGTCCATACTATCCAAGACTCTACTGCACAACTGTCCATAACGTTGACCCATTTATTACTATACTATCATGAAGTCTTCACTACTACAACTGATTGTACTTCTGTTAACTGACTACTCTGGATTTGTCTTCTCATACTATGCAAGCTTCTCGAAGGATGGTTCTTTGGTCTATCAAAGCTATCGCATAGACTCCCCCTATGTAATATTCATATTACATGGGAGTCTCTAAGCCAGATGGCTCATAACAATTCCTACTCTGTTGTGTATTCATCATCATCTTCATTGGTAGATTCATCATCTCTCTGAGATCTGACTTCTTTCCTTTTTCCTGTGGATTCATCTTTCACTACAATACCTGAAAGTACAATCTATTGAACTTGTTCCTCATTTACCTGTTGTTGGCATAGGGGCAGGCCCAAGGTTCAATGCTACAACAATGCACCAAAAAAACCTAACTATTGGCCCTTTTGACAACACCTACAAAGAAGATGAAGTCTCACCTGAGGTAGAGGTAGGGGTGGTTGCAAGACTCAGGTGTATGCAACCTTAGCTGGGACACAGATATGTGATTATAATACTTAATAAAACACTTAGCACCGCCAGTTCCTCAATATACAATCAATAATCACTTCCCTGATAAAACAGGGCTTCACAACATTCACACTGATATAATGTACTTAAGCACTTAGCATCAATAGATAGGTCAGATCTAGCAGATCAAGCACTCAACACAATCATATAGATTAGATCTAACATTCTTATACATCATTAACACTAAGCATAAGCATATCTAGCTAATCATCTTTAAGCACTTAGCAAAAGAAGATATAAACACATCTAGATAAGCACAAAGAAAGACAACACAATGTTTATGTGGTTTACCCCCACCCTAGGGCTACTTCCACCAAATATTATTCTTTATTGTCTTCAGTCAATCGGTTACAAGCAAAGAGCCATCAAAACCCTACTCCGCACAGGACAAAAGATCTGTGCAAACCGCTAGATCCTTCTTCCTTGTGTTACAACACTAATCCCCCCACAATCTGCCACAAGGACCTGCACTTAACTCTGCAAGTCTCTTACAGTCATGAAAAAATCACTTATAGACTCTACTCCTACTTAGCATACATTCACATCACATAGATGCACCAATCGAATCCTTCTTACATTTCGTAGCCTTCTATTTATACATACAAAATAGGCCTAAACATGGGTAAACCCATGGGACGACATCCCAATCCCATTACATAATCCAAAAAACCCAAAAAGGACCCAAACGTGGGCCGAGATACCTTGATCTCCTCTTCGTCTTGCGCTCCTCTTTCGACAGACTGTCAAAGTCCCAAAATAGGTCACTATGACAAATAATCTCCCAAAACTTAAACTTGGTCAAGGGCCAACATGCTGCCAACACTCACCTGTGACTCGTCCCGATTCACTCTGATCTGACCAGTTCTGCTTCGAAGGCCTCAAGCGTGGCTCGAGCTACTTGAACCTACTGCTGTGAGACAACTTCTTTCTCGGTGAACTCCTGGATCACTACGTCGTTCACAGGCCCTTCTAGGCGTTGTTCTGCTGTGATGAACTATTCTAGCTCTACTCCTCGACTTTCAACCTCTGTGAATAGTTGGCATGCCTGATCTTGTACTGGTTGAAGTCGTTGAGTAACTTCCATCACTCTATTTTGAATCATATGGATTTGCTGTTGGGCGGTGCCTTTCTCCTAAGACTGCTTCATTCTTTCCACTTTCGACAAGGCCTTCAACTACGCCTGTAGTGTGTCTGTGTGCTTCTTTGGTTACTTGAGCCACGACTCTAATGCCTGTAACTATGGATTCTCAGTGAGGTTCTCATATGTTTGGGCACTGCGGTTAGTCAACTTCTTACACTCCAAGGCAAGATATTTTAGTCTGTCAACTGCACTATGGGCAGTTTCTTCCCTTTGGTCTCTTACATCTTGAGGGTTCTTAGGCACAGTGCAGAGCTCTAAGTCTGCTATGCACTGCTGGAGGTGCTAGATTACTTCTTCAAGTTGTGCCACCTACTGTGGAACTCGATCTTCGGTATTTACTTCTACGACTATCACAGAGAGAAGTGCTCTGTGAACCATTTCCTTTACCTCGAGTTTCTCTGTGAGCAACTGTTCCTTTGCTTAGTTGTAGTTGTGCTTTTTCTTCATCCCACTTCACTTGCAGAGAAATATTTTCCCATTCTGCAGTACTGCGTTGTTCTACAAGGTCTCCCTGTACTTGTGCCAAAGCCTGAGTAGATTTCACTATTTCTTCCTGAGCTCATCGAAGGTGAGATTCGACTTTATCAACAATGTGGTGGAGTTGAGCTGGCTCATCTCCCAGTTCTGATGTTCCTGCTGACAGAGGCACAGTGGATACTACTCTGCTAGATTGTAGTGCCTGCTGCACTCCTTGGAGATCTTCCTTAATCCGATGGAACATCTCCTCCTACTTAGCTTCCTACTTCTCTTCTATCTCTAGCAAAGCATCATTCAAGGCTGCTATGATGAAATCTAAGTCATCAGAGGTGAGGATGGTCTGCATTTTGTTCATGGTTTCTTTCACTTTCTTCCGAGAGGAAGGTTTCGGTAGGGAAACCTTCCTTTTCTTCGAGGGATCCTCCTCGTTTCTAGGCAGTGTAACCTTGACCTCCTTCTATTCAAATTCTACGCCATCTATCTCTCCACCATATCCTCCTTTCTCTGCTGATATGGAAGTGGTCTTCATGAATGCGTTATATAAATCATGGGCCTCTTTGGTCTTCTTTATATTTGTATGTTTGGGTGTATCTGACGCAGTTTCTGGACTGTCTAAATTGGATATCTCCACAGGGTCTGCTGGAATGAGGAGGTTCATCGACCAGTCCTTGGTGATTTCTTCTAATTCCTCCTCTATCATCTTGTAGTAATACTGAAGTTGTTGCTTGTGTTCGTCAACGTGCGTTGTAATATAAATGAAATGGCAGTCCACACCGAATTTCATTAAAGGCCGAAACCTGTGGAGATTATTTGGCATGATGCGAGGCTCGAAATGGATAGCTAACTTTAGCTGATTGTAATATGTGTGGAATATGACATTTGATTTCCATTGCTTGTTCATGTCACTGGAATACCACAATGTACTAAACTTTGCGGCCAAAGGTTCAAAGGGCTCGATGTCCGAGAAGGTCGCACCTTCTGGAATCTCCCATGCAATGAAAGCAATTAGGATTAGAATCCAATTGAAGTGGAACTCATATCCTTGATCTTGCACTTCGCTACATTTCATTTCCAACTGGTTCATGAGGTACTTCACCCAATTCATTTGTACGCCCTTCACGCACTTCCCTGCGAGGTCGACTACAAAACTAGTCACTCGGGTGGGTCATTTCTTGCGGACCAACTTTCTTGTAATCAATTGACATGCTAGGCACACTACACCACTTTGGATAGAATCTACCTTGTAGCCTTGCGTTCCCTTTTCGACATCTTCGTAGGTGTCCGTGATCCTTTGTGCTAGAGTGTGATGCATCGTTTTTCCAGGGTAGAAATCCTGTGGGTCAGGGCCTTGCATAATCATCCCTGTGATCTGATTGATCAATGTCAGATCCACTATGATACGATGGTTTAACCACAAGTATCCTCCATGGTAACAGGACAACAACAACTTGATGCATGCATTCACTTCTTGGTGCCTTCCGAAGCAAGGAATCTTCATGACGTTGAGCAGTGTGGACTACGCGAGGTTATGGGTCCATGACTGAGGGATGATCTTTGAATTATTTCCTTTTTTCCTGGTTAGGTACTTATGTGGAGTGAGCATGCTATAGACATTCCTGCCACTAAGGTTAAATTCACTAAACTTCAATGCTGCTATCTTTTCCTGATTTGCACGAACTACGCGTATCCCCTTCGAGAGGTATGTAGTGACCAATTCATACTCAAAGTCTCTGGGCACACTGTCTCGATTTATTGTGTCGCTCAGAGGTGGTAGATAGGTGGGTAAAATGCTCAGAATCAACTTAGCATTCGTAAGATAGTCTATGTGGTTGGTTTGCTTCTCATCTGTGGGCCGCGATGGTTCGACTTGAGCATTGGAAGGAGAGGTTGACAATTCTCTCATTGATGATGCTTGTAGACTAGTAGATAATCCTCTCCCCGACATGAATCTTTCAGTCATCAAGTCAAGGAGTACTTCTATTACTAATTCTTGAACTACGGTGAGATCGTCAGACATACGCACTCGGGATTAATAATATCGAGTTCACAATTAACTTATATACTTCACTAGAATAAACAACAAGAGGGCAATGATCACTGTATACAATTCACTTGGTTTGTGGGCTCAAATTCTTGGTTAGCAAAAGTGTTCTCCGTGCATGGCGCGATGGGATAAATAGGAAACTCGGCAAAAGTTCACTTGTAACGAGTATGTAGCCTCATTAACTCCCGTTCTGTCCATTATGGCGCATCCCAATGCTTTTTGATCCATTTGGAGTGGCATTCGAACAGATATATTGGTCCAACGACTATATTTCCTCACCATGGCGAAGTTCCATGTGTTGCTGTTATGATATCCCGACGAAGCTCCCATTCTACAAATTTTTTGTCTGCAAAGTTCCCTCTGGAACCTTCTGTAAATTTTCAAACTTAGCTCTCTTCTTACTTAGCTTTCTAGCCTTCCTCCCAGTGAGCTTCATCTCAGTAGTCCTTTTTTCATTCCGATTCTTATCGTCTTTGGACATAGTCACTGCGCGTGTTGAGATTCTTTCCTAGGACTCATGGGTAACACATCTTCTTTATCCTAGATAGGTACTTCAGTCTCCTGTGAGTCTTCTAATTTTGTTGCAACTTCGATATCTGGTTTTATAGTGTTAAGTAGCTTCGACCTATTCTCCTGTTCTTCAATCAAGTATGCGATCCTTATAGTCATGAAATCTTTTAACTCTTGTCTCTTCTGCTCCAAAAATTCTTCTTTTTCTTTTCGTCTGGATTGATCTCTTTCAATCCAAGGTTTCCATAGTAACATGGTAAATGGGGCGCGGTCCTCAATAAATTGAATAATTTCAAAATCTTCTTTTGTCAAAGTTCCATTTGCATTCATAGATATATGAGTGACCTTTCCACATAGGTTTACCAGTTTTCCTATGAATAACCCTATTCCTCCTAATGAAGGAATCATAGTATACCTTCCTATATCTTCCCAATTTATCTCTGTCATGATATTCACATGTGTTTCCTCATATAGAACACAATCAATATCGAAGTCTCCTATTCTTGCTTCAAGGCATTCCTTGTCTTTAAAGATCTTTGATAATCTAACATGTCGGTGGTCATTCAAGGTCTCTTTCATTTGTAGCAATACCTTCTCTGATTATTTCTGGGGTTCTTCTATAGCCTTAGTTTTTGGATCTTACTTAGGGTTTTCTTGTCTTATGTTCATAATTTCAATATTAGAAATCATTCTAGGGAAATCCAACACTTCATGGTTCATAGCTTTGCAACAAATACAAACAGGTCTTCTCCCAGGGCCTGCCTTAGCAATATGTCCTGATTTTCTGCAGCTGTAACAAAGGGTTAATCCTCTCTTTCTTTTAATGATCCCCAAATTCTCCTGTACTGTGCACTAGGATCATAGGAGATAACCTGCAATAAATTCTTTCTAGGATCCTGCATCCATTTGTTAGTCCGAACATTCTTTCTATGCATAGGTATAACATATGTTTCACTATTCTTATCAGATCTACTCATATCAAATATTATTTAATCTATTAATACCCTAGTTTTCAAACTAGGATAGACTCTATTAAACATACCTATATCCATACTCTAGAAACAAAAATTTCCACTTATCTTACTTCTACAGAGCACAAAGCTTCCAGATCTAAAATTTTTAACTATTCTTACCTTTATCATAGCACAGAGCTTGTAGATCTTACCTCTTTTTAATCGAGAATTCTCACTTTTTCCTTTCTTAGGGCACAAAGCTTCTGGATCTTACCTCTTTTCTTTAGATCAGACTTCTTTTCCTTAGCACAGAGTTTCTCAGGTCAAGTAGAATGTCGTGCACTAAGGCAACATATCTACGCACAAACATTTCATAGTTTTAGGATGGATCTTTGCACAAAGATTCTTCTTTGTTAGTTCCCAGCAATCACAGTTTTAGGTCCCAACAACGTAACCATTTGTTGGCATAGGGCCAGACCCAGGGTTCAATGCTACAATAACGCACCAACAAATCCCTAACTACCGACAATTTTGGAAACACCTGAGAAGCAGATGAAGTCTCACCTGAGGTAGCGGTAGGGGTGGTTGCAAGACTCAGGTGTCTGCAGCCTTAGATGGGACACGAATATGTGATTATAATACTTAATAAAACACTTAGCACCGCCAGTTCCTCAATATACAATCAATAATCACTTCACTGATTAAATAGGGCTTCACAACATTCACATTGATATAACTTACTTAAGCACTTAGAATCAATAGATAGGTTAGATCTAGCAGATCAAGCACTCAACACATTCATATAGATCAGATATAACATTCTTATACATCATTAGCACTAAGCATAAGCATATCTATCTAATCATCTCTAATCTCTTAACAAAAGAAGATATGAACACATCTAGACAAGCACAAAGCAAGACAACACAGTGTTTACGTGGTTCACCCCCACCCTAGGGATACGTCCACCAACTCTTCTTATTTATTGTCTTTAGCCAATCGGTTACAAGCATAAAGCCATCAAAACCCTACTCCGCACAGGACATAATATCTGTGCAGCTCGCTGGATCGTTCTTCCTTGCATTACAACACTAATCCCTCCACAATATGCCACAAGGACCTGCACTTAAATCTGCAAGTCTCTTACATTCATGCATAAAGCACTTACAGGATCTACTCACACTTAGCATACATTCACATCACATATATGCACCAATGGAATCCTTCTTACATTGCCTAGCATTCTATTTGTACATACAAAATAGGCCTAAACATGGGTAAACCCATGGGCTGACATCCCAATCCTGTTACATAATCCTAAAAACCCAAAAAGGACCCAAAAGTGGGCCGAGATCTCTCGATCTCCGCTTCGTCTTGCGATCCTCCTTCGACAGGCTGTCGAAGTCCCAAATAGGTCACTATGACCAAGAATCTCCCAAAACTTGGTCAAGGGCCAACACCTGTGCTTCTTTTCTTTCAATTATTTTCCAAACCTTTCTGTATCTGACTTCTTTCTTTTTCTCTGTAGAATTATCTTCATCTCGTTTTATTGCTAATCTTGCGATCTCTGGGACATAGTCTTTGTTCACTTGTTCTTCGTGTTTTCTTATCCATACTTTCTTATATATGATATCAATGTTCTCTTTCATGAAAGTATTGATCATGCTTCTACAATAACTAGCTATGTTTCCATAGTTATGACATTTGTAACATTCAATGTCACATGGGGCCACATAGGAATTTCTTTCTTGAACATTTATTTTATAATCCCT
>ML832684.1:91700-118051 GCA_009831015.1 Picea engelmannii
TTCCTCTTGTTGAGCTGATGAAAAATGAGATGTTTAAAAGGGATATCCTCAAAACTTTAGATCCTCAGTCTGTATCCCTTTCTGCTGATATCCTCAACATTTATGATGATAAGCCAACCATCACTCTGGGCTAAATGGTAGAATACAGAGATGAAAGTTGTCCTCCCTTTTACATCTCTTTAAATATTCATGAAAAAACACTACACAATTGTTTGTTGGACTCCGGTGCTTCGCACAATTTGATGCCAAAAGCTGTCATGGATGAGCTTGGGCTGGAGATCACCAAGTCTTATCATGACCTTTTCTCCTTTGATTCTCGAAAAGTCAAATGTCTTGGGATGATTAAGGATTTGGCTGTGACCTTGACCCAAGCATCAATGAAGAAAATGGTGATGGATATAGTGGTGGCTGACATACCTCCAAAATTTGGATGCTTACTATCGAGATCGTGGATGAAGAGATTAGGTGGCACTCTTCAAATGGATCTCTCTTACGCGACTATCCCTGTTTTTGGAGGGGTGAATAGAAGGATTTACAGAGAATCTCAGTTGGCATATGTTATCAGTGATGAGAAAAATCCATCCAATCATCCTATCTATTCGGTCGACACAGATATGGGATCTTGTATTTTGCAATTTGATGATTCACTGCCTGATACATTGCTGCTCAGAAAGCCCAGAGATCAGATCATAGTTCAGCCCACAGAAATAGCAGAAGATGATCTCTAGACCATGTTCTTTGACAGTGCTTGCACTAGGGAATCAGCTGGAGCAGGAGTGGTATTCATTTCCCCCTCTAAGAAAACTTCTCATTTGTCCTTTAAACTTGATTTTAAAGTGACTAGTAACATTGTTGAGTATGAAGCACAACTTTTGGGGCTGAATGCAACCAAGGAGAAGGGAATTAAAAAATTGCAGGTGTTTGGAGATGCAGATTTGATTATCCAACAGGTGAATAAGTCCTTTCAAACGAAGCATGTCTGGCTGAAGGCATACAGAGACGAAGTGTTGAAGGCAATTCGTGATTTTGCAGATTTTAAGATTTCATTTGTACCTAGAGCCATGAATGAATTGGTTGATTCATTGGTTGTGTCCGCTTGTGCATTCATACCCCCTCTGCCTCATAAATTATCTTACGAAATTCAAGTTAAATATAGGCCCTCTCTCCCTGATAATGTGAATTTTTGGAAGGTTTTTGAAGACGATGCTGAACTCACTAGATTCCTTGCAGTGATAGATGAGTTTACAGATCTGCAGATTGATCAGGAGAATGAACATGACCATGAAGTTGATGAGCCAAAGTTCAAAAGTAAAATCGCAGCACATGAAATAGTTCAGTTGTCCACCAACAGAATTCCTAAAGGTTTGGTCCCGCTGGAAAGGCCTTTCAATAACAATGATGTGGCTGTCAAATTGCAAAGTGGGGAAAAAGAGTCAGATGTTTTGTAGTACAATGTGGCCAGTGAGAAAGATCCTAAACATGTCAACCTGGCCTCACATTTGACTGAAAAAAAAAGGGCTGATTATGGAGAATTGATAAAGGAATTTGCAGACATCTCTGCTTGGCAGTATGATGACTTGAAGACTTTTGACACATAAGTGATTCAACATAAGATTCCCTTGAATAAATACACCAAACCATTTAGGCAGAAGCTTAGATCCTTCAACCCTTTGTTGCTGCCTACAATGGAAAGGGAAATTAAGAAACTGTTGGATGCCCGCATCATCATTCCTCTCAGGTATTCAGAATGGATTGCAAATCTTGTACCGGTTAGGAAGAAGAATGGGGAGATCAGACTCTGCATAGACTTCAGAAATTTGAACAAGTGTTCTAGGAAGGACAACTACCCTCTTCCTAAAATGGAGCATATTCTGCAGAAGGTGTCAGAATCAAAGGTGATGTCTTTCATTGATGGGTTTTCTGGATACAACCAGATTGCTGTCCATCCGGAAGACAAAGAAAAAACTGCTTTTACCACTCCATGGGGTACGTTTATGTACGAGAAAATGCCCTTTGGATTGATGAATGAAGGAGCGACATTCCAAAGGGAAATGTACATTGCTTTCGTTGGGGAGAAAGATAAATTTGTTCTCATTTATCTTGATGATATCACTGTTTTCTCAAGCAGCCACGAACTTCATTTGCAGCACTTAAGAAGGACATTTCTGAAATTTCGAAGGTATGTCATCTCTCTTAATCCGAAAAAATCAAATTTTGCACTTAAGGAGGGAAAATTAATTGGGCATATTGTTTCAGTTGATGGGGTTAAGATTGACCCAAAGAGGGTAGAAGCAATTCAAAATCTGTCTCTTCCTAGATCAAAGAAAGACATTCAGTCTTTCCTTGGGACTATTAATTTTGTTAGAAGGTTTATAGTGAATTTTGTTGAACTCACAAAGCATATCACTGCTATGTTGAGGAAAGACTCTGAGGTAAAGTGGACTGAAGTAGCCAGACATTCATTCAATTCCATCAAGGAAGCCATCACAACATCCCCTATTTTGATCAGCCCCGATTTCTCCAAGGTATTTTACATTTTTTCATTCGCTTCCAGTGATACGATCACAACAATACTTTTGCAGAAGAATGCTGATGATCAAGAGCAGCCGGTTGCCTTCTTTAGTAAGGTCTTGAGAGACGCAGAGGTAAAGTATGAGCTGTTGGAGAAACAAGCATATGCACTTGTCAAGTCACTGAAATCTTTCAGGGTCTACATTCTTGAGGCAAAGGTAATAGCTTTTGTTCCCTCCAGTTCAGTTAAAGATGTTCTTGTCCAGCTCGACATTGATGGAAAAAGGAGTAAGTGGATAGAAAGATTGATTGAATTCGATGTTGAAATCAAACCAACAAAACTAGTGAAAGGCCAGGGCCTTGCCAGACTCCTGGCAGAGGAAAATTGCAGGCTGCTTGACATAAATCTGATGAGTATCGATGCAGAAAATGTTCTGTATTTAGAGAACAAGGAAGGTGAGGGAATGTAGGTTTCAGCTCATTTAGCTAATTGCAAATGGTACAGTCATATTATTCAGTTTTTGCAAACTTTATCAGTCCCATCAGATTTGACTAAGACTCAAAGAAGGGCTTTGAAGCTCAAAGCTATAAATTTCTGCATCAATGATAACTTGTTGTTATGGAAGAATCCCATTGGTTTATTATTGAGGTGTGTAAACCAAGAGGAGGCAGCTAAAGTCATGAGTGAACTTCATAATAGTGAATGCAGAGGACATCACTATTGGAAAACCACATCACACAAAATCTTGAGATCTGGTTATTACTGGCCATCCTTATTTTCAGACGTATATGAGTTTGTGAAAACATGTGAGAAATGTCAGAGATTTGAAGGTAAACAACAACTGAAATCCCTTCCTCTCAAACCTATAGTGGTCATAGGGCCTTTCCAGCAGTGGGGCCTAGACTTCATAGGAGAAATTCATCTGCCTTCTAGTGGTCAACATCGGTGGATCCTGGTTGCCACCGATTACTTTACAAAGTGGATTGAGGCTATTCCCACCCGGAACGCCAATCATACTGCCATCATAAACTTTCTGCAGGAAAACATAATTGCCAGATTCGGCTGTCCCAAGAGATTGGTCATTGATAATGCTGCTGCATTCAAAGATAAACACTTGGTGAAATTTTGTGAAGAGATTGGAATTCAACTGGTACATTCCACAACTTACTATCCGCAAGGGAATGGTTTAGCTGATTCATCCAACAAGAGTTTAGTCAGAATCATAAAGAAGCTGCTTGAACAAAATGCCAGAGGTTGGGATTCCAAAATGAAGTTTTCCTTGTGGGCTCACATGGTAACATGTAAGAAATCAATCGGTACATCTCCTTTCAAGTTGGTATATGGTACTGAGGCCATATTTCCTGTTCAACTTGCATTGCCAGTTGCAAAGTTCATACAAGAAACTGATTCCGAACCAAGTGATTTGACCAGGAGAATTCATAATTTGGTAGAACTATAGTAGGATAGAGAGCTGCTCTTGGAAAAAACAGAACTGCATCAAGAAATAATCAAGCAAACTTTCGACAAAAAAGTCAAATCAGATGTCTTCAAAATAGAGGATTTGGTCTTAAAGTGGGATACAACAAGGCAAGAGAAGGGGAAACACGAAAAAATTGAGGCTCTCTGGACAGGTCCTTTTGTCATAAGAGCAGTGCAGCAGAACAATACCTTTGTTCTCCAAACTCTTTCAGGCGAGCCAGTATCAGGTGGCCCTTTCAACGGGCGCTTCCTGAAGATCTATTTCTCATCAGGTTTCCTTTGAAGCTAGGTTCTTCTTGTACATATTTTCTTTTTCAGTTCTGTTTTCTTTATTTTTGTCATTCAAATAACTCCATGCCCAATGGTACTAGAAACTATTTTTCAAGTTTCTGTTTCAAATTGTAATAAGGCTACTGAGTCTAGCTAGGTTCTTGGTCACCTCATAGGGAGATGCCCATCCCAGTTGGAGCCAAATGTTAGCTCCAAAAATGAAACCGTCCTCTTGGTCAAGTTTTGTGGTGGATAGCATGGCTATCGGTAGTTTCCTCAATTCATTTTTGAGTTTTTATAGCTGCAAAACTTAGGTTTTGGTTTTTTTCTTAGGAAATAATATGACCCATAAAAGTCTTCTTTTCAAAATTTTCATAATTCACTTTCAACAGCTAACGTGTGTCCAAAAGTTGAGTGTTAGCTGGGGAAAGTGGCGAATTTCAGTAGCTAAGGAGCGCCTCTCATAGGTCTGTGCGCTGTTGAAAGTGGTGAATTTCAAAATATCCAAGAATCAGTATTCTGGGTCGCGCACTGGTGAAAGTGAAGACTTTCCACAGCTACGGAGCAGTTCTTTCAAGGTCGTGCGCTGTTGAAAGTGGAGACTTTCAACAACTAACGAGGGTTTTCCACGGGACCATGCGCTGGTGAAAGCGGTAAGTATGAACAGATAAGGGGTGTTTTCCACGGGCCGTTGGATGAAGAAAGCGAGAATCACGTGCATGATATCCACCTCTAAAGGCAAATGATGATATGATCATCCCACGTCAGGAAAATCCAAATCATGCGCTGATGAAAGTGGGTAATGATGGAAACTCAATTCTGCACGTCAAAATAGGATTGCGATGTGAATCCGGCTCATAAACTCACGCTCCACAATCATGGCATCATGGATGGAAAATTCAAATTCAGTGGTGCAGGTACAGAGGATATACCGTCGTCCTGACAACATCAAATCAAATTGTTGTTTCCATATCACATATCGTTCATGGAGGTCTGTTAAAGTTTCAAATGTTTTAAAACAGAGCCGATTCCCGAAGTGCTTTCAACAACGCAGAACCTCGGCTCGACCAGCAGTTGCAGGGGTTACAAATTGTCGGGATCTTCGAGTTATAGAATGGTGAGGAAACGCAGTGGTTCTCTACTCAGGATAGAGATGGATAGCCTGTCCTTTTTATAGACACACCCCGAAGTCCAGAGACATTTTTCAAATGCAGGGTGTATTGAATTTGTTGAGAGATTGCAAATTGGTTGTCACCAGTCTACAACAGAAGCTTTTTCCAAGACTTTCGATGGGAACAAATCTCTTGTTGGGTCCATGGATATTAGAGTAGATGAAGCTTCCATTGCTGCAGCAACAAGCCTACAAAGAACCGGTCAGAGATGGTTTAAAACCACTCCTCCCAAAAATTTGGATTTCAGATCTTATTTGAAAGAGGGGTACAGGAACAAGGCATGGAAAAAAGGTATGATGGTTTCCTATTTGGAAGAGGAATGGAAGGAGTTGTTCAAAGGCATCCAACTGTACATTACCTCGGAGGGCAGGTATGATAAACTTATGATGTATCACATCAAACTCTTGGACCATTTCACAGGCAAGACTCCCCTTAATTTACCTTTTTTCCTACATAAAAGTTTGACCAGGTTTGCAAGAAGAAGTTTAAAACAGCAAGGAAGGAGCTGGGATCATTTTCTATTCTGGGAGGGTTTTGAAACACAGACCCAACCTGCAAATGAACCAAGGAAAGGTTCAAAGAAATAGTCTTCTCCTCAAAGTAGTTCAAGAAAAAGGAGGACCCTGCCAGGACCTCCAGAAGACAAAATTTCTGGAGTGAAGCCCCGCAGGTCAAAGAAAAGGTTAAACTTTGAGCAGACTACAGAGCAGAGCACAACACATCCTACAGAACAAAGTACAGAAAAGAGAACCAATGTATTAAACTTGCCCTATTCAGACTCAAAATCAGAGAAGCAAGATCAATGCCCTGTCACTAAGAGTCCTGAGCAGTCAACTGAGTGTGCACAAAACTATGAGACCTTCACTCATACAGAAGAGAGAGAAACATCAAAAAGCTCCAAGTCAAAGAAGTCTCAGAAAATCAAGCATCTGAAAGAGGTAATCGCTCAACAAGAGGTTTTGGAACGGGTTATCAAAGGAAGGTATAAGAAGTTGTCTGAGAACTTTGAAAAAACAAATGATGCACTTGAGAGATTGGATAAGGAAAGTGTTAAAGAGAAGAAAAGAAAGAAAAAACTCACCAAAGATTAATATAGCCTGTGGTGGCTTGCCAAACGCCTTAAGAGGCAGATAAGAAGGTTGAAAAAAAAGAAGAAGAAAAAAACCCATCCAGATCTGAAGGTACTCGCTCAAGTCGTCGTTAATATGCAAGGTGAGAAATCAGAGACACACTGAGTTTTGATGAAATCAAAATTTTGGAGGTGAAAACTCGTTTTGAGCGTAATCAGATCTTTCACCAGTGCAAAGCGATATTTTATGACCCGTTAGCTGTTGAAAGTGGCGAATTTCAACAACAAACCCGCGAAATATTAAACGAGTTAGCTGTTGAAAGCTGGAAAAGTATTTTTTGAAGCCAAGCATAGAACAATTCATTCCAAACAGGTTTTGAAGGAGCTCCAGTGTATCAATGGGCTATCAGATCGCATGAAAAGGGCTCAGCTTCAAAGGTTCGAGAGAATTTTGGCAACCACATGCAAAACCATTTCCTCAAAAATCGATCATGAACGTTGGGGAGATCAAACTGTGAAGACAGGTGTCCTGCTATTCTTCACCACATTGCAGATACCAGGAGCTGAAGGATGCAGATGGCGAATTTTGGAGATTGAAGACAGTTCGAGTTCTAAGTTTAGTTGTTAAGACGTTATTTTCGAAGTTGTTTAGATAGAATAGAATTGTTTTTATTAAATACAGATCCATGTTTTTAGGATCTGTAAAACTGTTTGTAAGAGGCTATAAATGCCTGTTTTTGATATGAAACAAGGGTTCAAACTGGGAGATATTTCATGCCATTGTATAAACTCTTTTTGCAGAAATAAAGTGGAGTTTGCTTTCATTTGCAATACCAGAATTGTTCATCTTTCATTCTCTGTACTTTAATTTCAGTTTATTTTAGTTTATAAAGATTTTTATCTCTTTGTTGAACTCACATGCTTGAAATTAAAGGATTCCTTACTGTCTTGTATTAGGCCCTACTTTCACTTGTATTGGCAAATCAAGAATAGTATTCTCCATTCTCTCTTTCAATTATTTGATCTGGTTATTGTTCACTGAAAGCATTGTATCTTTAGATGTGTGATGAGTTGTTTCTTATACAAATCATTGAAGACCCCATTGTCCCAAACACATAAAAACCATTATTTCTAAGTTACCAAGAATCCTTAGCCTACAACCCTAAGGAGTTTCTTGGAGTGATAACAGTATGCATTAGTTCAAAGCATAAAGAAATGGAAGCACTACTTGTTAGGGATTGAAACAATCATACATAAAGATCATTAACCCTTATAGTATMTCCAAGCACAAACCAAGGTGCAAMAATCTCGACATTACAGATGGATCAGTTTTGTTCAAAAATTTTATTTGGTAACCAAATACAAAAAGGGTACGAGTAACGAGRTAGTTGATATGCTTTATAGACCTCATATTGTTGCTTTTATTATTTTGAAGAATGCTTCTTTATCTCATGATAGCTAAGTGGAACAATATGTCGTTTATGAAGATTTTAAAGAAGTATTTGAGAAGCCAACCCATGGTGCACAGGTAGAGAACTATTTTCTGCAAGGAAAACTACTCTACCATCTTGGAAAGCTATGTATTCCTACAAGTGAACGAGTCCATGTAAAATGAGAATCTCACACTTCTCTTGTGTCTAGGCATTTTGGGGTAGGGAAAACTATGGCTCATCTGCATAGGTTTTTTTATTGGCCTCACATGAAAGCAATTGTAACTAAATAAGTAAATGAGTGTGTGATGTGTTCTAATTGTAAGCCCACTAATAGAAAATTGGGGCTATACTCACCACTTCATGTAACATCCCATCCATGGGAAATTATCTCCATGGATTTTGTAGGGGGTTTACCAATGTCGAAAAGGGGTCATGACTATTTGTATGTTGTAGTGGATAGGTTCAATAAGATGTGTATCTTAATGCCATGTAAAAATCAGATCACTGCTGAGAAGACTAATAATATCTTCTTTCAATATGTTTGGGTTCACTTTGGGTTACCCACATCCATTATCTCGAATCATGATACTCAATTCCTTGGGGATTTTCGGACAAGATTGTGGAGAATGATGGAAACCAAGTTGAAAATGAGCACTGCTTTCCATACATAGACCGACAGACAGACATAGGTTGTTAACTGAACAATGTTACTTTTTCTTCGAGGCTACTGCAACAAGCATCCCAAGTTATGGGATTAAAAGATACACTATGCACAACATGCTTACAATCGAGACTTACATTCCTCCACTCTGTGTTCTCCTTTTGAGACATGTTTTGGGTATTTTCCTAAGGTTCCTTTGGACTTGATGTATGGTAGAGATGATGATTCAAATGAAGAAAGAAATGAAGATAGATCCTGCAAGTTCATTCAGATAATCCAATAGGTACGTCAAGCAATCAAGGAATAGTTGGAGAAAATTCAAGCACAATATAAATCTCAACATGACAACCACAAGGTTGATCATCAGTTCCAGGTTGGAGACTAGGTATGGCTTCCCATCAACAAAGAGAGATTGAAGGGTGAAGGCAAGAAACTCAATCCCATCTGTTATGGACCCTTCACTATTTTGGAGAAAAGTGGTATCAATTATTTTCTAGATCTTCCACCTTATATGCAGATCAACTCAGTTGTAAATGTGGAAAACTTGAAACTTTTTGAGCCTCCCATGATCATGGATCAGGGTGAAGAAGTTTCAATACCATCAGTTGATGAGTTTTCTCCTGAATACTTGGATGAGTTGCAGGAATATATCATCTTGGACAAAAGGACGAGGAATTCACACATGGGTTATGTTGATTATCTTCGAGTGGGATTAAAGGGAACACATCCAAAAAAGGAAAAGTGGATTGAGAAGGACAAGGTGAGAGAATAGTTCCCTCACTTATCTATTGATTGATGAAATATTTTGGTGGTCTAAAAAGCTCTCAGTGGGAAGGTGTGATCCAAAACAGATCCATAGGAGACTAAGGATAACTCAGAATTCATAGAAGCAACTCAGGAAGCTTAGAATGGGCTCAACAGACAGAGAAAGGGAAAAAATTCAAAGTCCTGAAAATTCCATGAAATTGGCATCATCGCGAAGAGTGCATCGCAATATTTCCAACGATGTAAACGAATTATCAAACAGAGTTACAGATCAAAAGATATTCGCGGTCAAAGTCTTGGTCAACCTAGCCCAGTCAACAGGAATGAGTCAACATCCATACTACTAACGTCAGCATCAATATAGATGACGTCAGAATCTGTAAAATGTATGTATCACACACACATGACAACATGTGTTATGCTGACATCAACATGACGTCAACATGGTGACATGGCAACACCAAAGGATGCCACGTGCCCCTCATTTTTTACATTTTTAGGTCAACATGTGGACCAATGAGGAAGTGCCATGTGGTATTCCATACATCCACGTGGTATGTCGTACAGAACATGGCAGAAACATGGCATCTGTACCATACGTGGTAGGCAGATGACATGGCAGGGTGACTACGTCGTGGGCCAATGTTTGGCTACCACGTGGCCTAGTCATGGGTTGCCACGTGGCAGTGGTAAAATGCCCAGTGAGGGCCTGTGACCGAAATTTCAAAAATAAAAAAAGGCGGCCCACCAAATCTGGCAGAGATCCCATCAAATCTGGTGGCCGACCTTCGTTGTAATCCAACTCCGACAAATCTAAATGGGACTCCAAAATTGGTGGCAATTAACACTATATATATATATATATATATATATATATATATATATATATATATACGTTGTTGTAACAAAGTGCCAAAAAGGGGAGTCCCATGAGCTTGACCCTAGGACCTCCCCTAACCACTATGCTTTTAATATAACTACTCCAGCCAACTAGCCCAATGACTATGTTGGTACATTAAACCTCCATTTTTTCTTAAGAAGCGAAGTCTACAGAGTTTGGGGATTAGAACAGGGCGTGTCCATATGAACATGGCATGATTTTTGAGAAATTTTCCCATGAATTAATTGCAGATGCAGGCACAAAAATCGAGATGAAATTCCTCAGGAGCCTGGAAGTGCCAGACTCATATGGAGGTGTGGAGACAGTCGTTTTTGGGTAATTCAATGCCACCAATTTAGTGGTGTTGTTTATTTTCTGATATGAGCAAATATTATGCAGCTTAACTCTAGAATGAGGTATACTTATTTATTTTTCCGAATTATTTTGTTGAGTTAATAAAAAGGGATACCCATTTGAGAGCAGGACCCAGAGATGTAGTCCATCAGGGACGAACTCCGTTATCAAGTTTTTGTGATCAAATTTGATTCTTATGTCTCTTCATTATTGATATTTTTCTTCTTTATGGTGCACTTTAATATATGCTCATTTAATACAATTATTTACAAGTCACATCGAAGAAAAAATCCTGGATCATTAACTCATACCTTGAAGGGTATCACGTCTTATAAATGGTTAATTGTTGAAGGCTCCTTAAAATATGTTGGAAGTTGTCAAAGGATTTGGGTGAAATTGGCTATCATATCATTCCTTTATTGTGTGAGGGATAACTCAAGCAACAACTAGATAAGATATCTTGCTATGTCATATATGTTTTCATCCACCATTGGGGAGTGATTGGTCCAATGAGAGTGGTCTTTCCCAAGTGAATTTAGTTCCATACCCAACTCTCTATACCTTGACCTCATCGAGGACATGCACCGAGAAAAAACAAAGTGTAGATTTCTTTGATACTACTGATATGAATTGTATAGAGAACAAAATTGAAGGAAAGAAAATGAATGGAAAATCACACACGGAAACATAAAAACATAATAGTAACACAATGAAAACCAAATTATATTAATAAATGAAAACAGGAAAATACAATGAAATGTAAAGGAATACAAACCAACTAGAATGGTGGTAGCTTATATTTGAAGAGAGAGGTGTCGACTACGATAATTTGTAGGAAGCCATTTAAAAGAGGAAAAAATTGCCTTTTAACATAAAGTATTAAACCCTAAGAGGAAAAAAACCTAAATATCCAAAACCCTAACCCTTGGAGATGAAGTGGTAAGAGGAATCTAGGCCCTGAGGAGTCTGGTTGATACATCAATTTCATGGGGCTGCAAATTCCACATACAAACTCCATTTGGGGAACAAAAGACACTGTTTTAAATATATCGATGAGAATAATTTTTTTGGTAAAGGATCAAGAGTTTCATGGCAAAAAAATATGTTTCAAATCCAAAAAAACATTGTTTAGGACCTAAAAAACATGAAAGAAATTCAGGACCTGAAAAAACTGTAGAAAATATTCCAAGTTGGGGAACCATTCTGAGTCGGTGGAAGAGGTGGGTGGCCACCAATATCCACCGTGATAAATATTATTCCCTTAGGAAGAAATGGTACCTATTGTATTAATTTCCTCAATCATACATGGAAAATTTTGTTGAATTTGACTTCTAGTGAGCCACTTTCCTTGATGAAGAAGCTATCCTGCTTTGACAACCCAATAGTGTTGTATGTTTTGTTGGAAGGTGCCCTTGATCTTGGTATCCATGATATTTTCCAATATATCCTAGTCAATGTAGTTAGAGTTGAGTTTGATAGGACCCAAATTCTTAGCCACATTCAAGGTGTCGAATAGAGGCAAAAACATGGTTGAAGCAACTCCACTTTAAATACTGTGTGCAAGCCAAGGAAAGGAGGAATAATCAATTCAAAAAAATTCTCACCCAAAACCCTGGTGATGGTGTAATTCCCATATCTAAGTGGTTTGAGATTATTTTTGGGGCCTATGAGGTACCATTTCTATAAATGAAACCATACCTTATCACCAACTTGAACCTTGTGTGGAACCCGATGTTGGTCATGTTGTTTCTTGTACTTGGAATTGGATTTTTTTAGGATATCATGAACCTATTATTGGATTTCATAGATCCATTCATAAAAAAATGTTGATCTATTTTTTTTTTCAGTTTGAGCATAGGAGGACTCTTCTTGTGAAGATGCAATAAGTAGAGCTACATCAATAGGGGGCAATGGATGGAACACCAAAAATACCTAAAAAGGGTTGTGCCCAATAAATCTATGGAGGGCTTTGTTATATCTATGTTGAACATACAAAAGGCTCTCATCCCATGTACATGGATTCTTGGGGTTGTACATTTGCAAGACATGCACAATCATCATGTTGGGAACCTTTTTTTCCCATTTGTTTGGGGGTGGAAGGTAGTTGATTTGGTTAACTTGGTGTCCATTAAAGACCATAGGTTGAACTAGAATTTACCGAGGAACCTAATATCCCTATGTAAAATAATGGCCCTTGGTAGCCCAAATTGGACTCAAACATTCTCAAAGAAGAGATTAATAGTGGATTATGTTGTGATACTCTTTTTGTATGTTGCCAAAATTTCCATCTTAGAGAACTGATTGAAAACCATAAAGAAAATATAATTACCATGCTTGGTGGAAGGAAAACCTAAGATGTAATCCATGGATATTGACTCCCAAGGATTTTATGGGGTAGGTAGAGGAGTATACAACCCCTTCTTTTTAATGGAAAGTTTAATGATGGCATAAACAATGCATGATCTGATATACCTACTGATGTCTTTCCAGTTTTTTGGCCAATAGAAATACTTCTAAGGCACTACTACTATATTCTCAACACCAAATTTCCCTACCAAACGACTCTAATGTGCCTCCAAAATTAGCTTCACACAATCAGTTTAAGGAACAAAAATATGGCCTAGATAATACAAATGTGCATCTCAGAGGTGAAATTTTGGAACTTGTTTACTGCACCCATCATCTAATCTATAATAGAAAAATCAGGTTCATTTTCAAACAATTGGGGCTAACTGAAGGTCTTGTGCCCACATGAGTTAAGAACTATGGTTAGTGCCACAATCGTGGACAGGCTCATGTAGTTTTCAACATAGTTTTTGTTTTCCTTCTTATACTTAATTTTCAAGTGGAATTTTTGCAAGTACATGGACCACTTCTGATGGAGATCATTTTATAACTTTCCCTATGTTTTCATAAATTATAGGGGTGTGTGATTAGTGTGGGTGATCATTTTCTTTTCTAGAATATAATTCTTCCAATATCAAAATGCCTACACAATGGAGTACGTCTCCTTTTCATGGGTGGGATAACTATGGACAACATCATAAATTGTCTCACTGCGATATGCCACTTGATGTCCATGTTGAGTGACGATTGCACCAATAACATAGTCATAGGAATCTGTATCAATGTCAAATGGTTGTTTGAAGTTTGGTAGAGTGAGGATTGGTGTCGAAAAAATGTGATGCTTAATATCCTCGAATGGTTTATGTTGTGACTCAAACCATGAAAATTTGGCTTTAGATCCATAATTGTTCACCTGGCCTAAAAGACAAGTGATATGATAAAATGCCAACATGAACCTATAGTAAATTTGGCAAGGCCAAGAAGTTGTGGATCTTTGTTAGAGTTGTCGAGGATAGATAATCACAAATGAATTGGTTCTTGGATGGATCCACATGCACCCCATGTTCATCCATGATGTATCCTAGATATTGAATTCTTTGCATGCCAAATGAGATTTTCTCTAGATTGACATATGACTTGTGTTGCCACAGGGTGCTCAAAACATCTTGAATGTGTTGCAAATGTTTTTCCTAGATTCTGTTGAATATGAGGATGTCATCCAAATATATGACCACGAAATATTTTGTGAAATGCCTCAATATCTCATCTACCATCCTCATTAATTCTCAAGAGAATTAGTAAATACAAAAGGCATGACCAACCAGTCAAAAATTCATTCTTTAGACTTGAAGGAATTCTTCCATACATCATTTTGTTCAATCAAGACCTAGTGGTAGCCAACATTCAATTCAATCTTACTAAATAACCTATTATCCTTAAGTTGATAAAGGAAATTCACCAATATGGGAGCTCAAGTATTGGTTCTTGACAATGATTTTTTCAGTGCTCTATAATCAATACAGAGTTGACATCTCCCATTCTTGTTTTGAATCAATACAATCAGGCTTGCATAAGGTGAGGATCTAGGTTGAATGTGGTCATTTTGGATGAGCTTGTGAATTTTATGTTTTATTGTTTCATTCTCTAGAATAGAGAATATTTATATTGGGACATTAGGTAAAGGATCACTAGGTATCAAATCAATTGAGTTTTTGACCTGGGAGTGCAGAGGAACCCTCATAGGTAAAGAAAATATATCTTTGTATCCCTCTGCAATATTTTCCACCTGCTTCTGCTATGTAGAGAGGCCCCATGCTAAGGTAGTGGTAGTATTAGTGACCTTTCATTCACCTTCTGACCAAACCATGAAGAGGACAATTTTTTTGGTTTGAGAGATTATATTTCAACACCACTTTGATGAGATCAAGAAAATTTTAGTAGTTAGAACTATGCCTGGTACACTATAGAGATGATGTCCCATAGAAATAATGAAACTACAAGTCCTAGACTCATAAGCAACATGAACCTTCTACATATAGAGTTTTACTAAAAAACCATCAAAAAATTCATGTGGGACAACATCACACAATATCTCATCTTTGAAGGGCTTGATAGAATAGGACAATTGACATTGTTGGCTAACATGGATGTCTCATCCCTGGCTAAAAAATATGATGATGTATGGTTGGGGGTGTGGAGTTATTGGTAGCTTAAATATCTTTATGACCTTCGATGAGATCAGGTTCTTCTGGATACAACTGTCAACAATGAAATGTAGTGGATTCCCCTTCACCCACATATGTGAATGGAAGAGGTCCCCACCTCATCAATATCCTCTAACTCTTTTGATTGTATCTTTGTGATTGCGATGGTAGAACTATATTATGTATCAACGATCTACTTTCTCTTATCCTTATATGAATTAGAGTTTGAACCAAAGTCTGATTATTTTTCTTTTATCTCTAAAAACTATGATTTTTTTTAGTGACATTTATCAGTGTTGTGTCAAATGATTTTGTGGAACTCACACCAATTTCCAGTTTCCTTCTTCAAGTTCCCATTACCCTTATTTTCCTACGTCTTGGACTATTTGTATTGAGCTTGGATATCCTTTCTCTGTCCTTTTCCATATTATTTAGGGCCACCTTTTCCATGATTCTTTTGTGAAATCTTTGTAGATCATAACTCCCACTTATTCCTCTTCTTAAATTTCTACTCGATTTTAACAATATTATTATCAATAAGAAGATCCAAGTGAGGAGATGTCCAAGAAATTGATATTTTTTTGGATGTACCTATGTATTCCATTGTGGTACTTCAAAACCAAGTGCCTCTCAAATTATTTGAACAAAACTTTGAGTGCAAGGTATGGAATATATTGGTGTACTTTGGCACCATCTAGTCTCTCTTTTGATGTAGAGTTGTCCATCTCATGTACTAGTCATCATAATTTCCAAAATAGTAGAATTGATCCTTGAAGGCATCAACATAATACACCTAAGTGGGTTCTATCCTAAATGATGTAGAATCATCTTCATCATGTCTCTCCTAGTAACTTTACCATGAATATTTTACACGAGGAAGGTTCTTAAGAAGCACAAAGATGATATTTTCCATGCCCAATTTTTTTTTAAAGGAGTAATAAACCTCTAACAAATTTAACCATTTATTCAAAGTATCCACATATATATTTCCCTCAAATAAAGGAATTTCAAGGTTAAATTGTACCTTGAAGGGTGTCACACCTCTAAACTGGTTTATTGTTGAAGGTGTCTCAGTCACTGTTGGTAGTTATCAAATAATTTGGGAAAAATAATACATCATCTCATTCCTTTGACATGCAAGGGTTTCCTCAAGAAAAAACTTGATAGGATCTCTTTCTCCATTATCTCTCTTTTCATTTACAATTGTAGGATTATTGGTATGGCGAGAGTGGTCTTCCCCAAGTGAAATTAGTTTGAGACCCAACTCTCTATACCCTAACTTTGTTGGAAACATGCCCTGAGAAACAACAAAGAGTATATTTCTTTGATACCACTGATCTAGGTGGCCACCAATATCCACATGGATCAATCGTACCACCTTAGGAATAAATGGTCCCCATTGTGTTAAGTGTCTCCATTAGATGGGGGAAATTCTATTGAATCTGATTCCTAGTGAGCCACTTGCTTTGGTGAAGAAATTGTCCTTCTTTGAAAACTCAGAAGAGTTGTATATTTTGTTAGTGGGTGTGACTAAGCTTGGTGTCCATGATATAGTACACTTTATCTTTCTCAATGTAGTTAGGGTTTATTTTTGTAGGGGACAAATTCTTATCCAACTCCGAGGTGTCCAATAGGGGTGGAAAATATGGTCGAAAAAACTTCACATTAAATACTGGATGCAAGCCAAGGAAAGGGGAATACTTAATTATAAATAATTCTCACCCAAAACATTCATGATGGTGTAATGCCCATATATGAGTAGTTTGAAATTCTTGTGGGGGAATATGAAGAACTCTTTCTACAAATGAAACTACACCTTATCACCAACCTGAAACTTGTGTGGAAAATGATGTTGGTCATGTTGCTACTTATACTTAGAATTGGATTTTTGTAGGATATCATTAACCTATTGTTTGATGTGTTGGATCCATTAAAAAAATTTGGCTTCTTTATCTTCCTGGGCCTAAGCATGGGAGGGGTCTTGTTTTTTAGATGCAATGGGTAGAGATACATTAACGAAGGCCAACGATTAGAACCCAAAGTACACCTAAAAAGGGATATGCCCAATAGAGTTGTGGAGGGATATGTTGTAGTTATGTTGAAAATATGGAAGTATATCATCCCATGTATGTGGATGCTTGGAGTTATACATGTGAATGATATGCACAATCATCTTGTTGACCACTTGTATTTTCTCATCTACTTGGGGGTGGAAGGAAGTCGATTTGGTAATCTTAGTGTCCATTATAGAAATCATGCTAGACTAGAAGGTACTTAAGAACCTACTATCCTCATCTGAAATAATGGTTAGTGGTAGCCCAAAATCAACCTAAACATGCTCAAAGAAGAGCTTAGAAGTGGATTATTTTGTGATACTCATATTTCATGGTGAAAAAATGGCCATCTTATAGAACTAATCGACAACAACAAAGACATAATCATTACCATTCTTGGTGGAGGGAAAACCTGACATGTAATCCATGTAGAATAACTCCTAAGACTTTTTTGGGTAGGTAGAGGAGTGTACAGACACTGATTTTTAATGGTAGGTTTAGTGATGGCACAGGAAATGCATGATCTAATATACTCATTGACATAATGTTGCAACTTTGTCCAGCAAAAATTATTTTTAAGTACTACTTTTCTCTTCTCCACACCAAAGTATGCTGCAACCTGACTATAATGTGCCTCCCAAACTAGTTTTGCACACTCGCTTGAAGCAATAGAAAGATGGCATATATAGCACAAACGTTCATCCTAGAGGTGAAAGTTTGGAACTTGTTTACCTGTGCCTAGTGTCTAATATGTAACAACAAAATCAAATTTGTTTCCATAAAATTTGGGCCACCTAGAGGTTTTGTTTCCACAAGAGTTAATAATTGTGGTTAGTGCCACAACCGGGGGTCGATTGTGGCAATTTGCAACATCATGTTTGTTTTCCTTCTTGTAATTAATTTTCAAGTGGAATTTTTGCAATTACGTGGAAAAATTATAATGGTGGTAATTTTGTAAATATCCTTGTGTTTACATTAATTTTATGGGTTTGCGATTTGTTTGGATTATCGTTTTCTTTCCCATCATATAATTATTCCACTATTGGCATGCCTACACAAGGGATTACATCTGATTATCATAAGTGAGATAAATGAAAAGAACATTAGAGGGTGTCTCATTGTGATATCCCAATGGATGTCCATGCTAAGTGAGGACTAAACTGATAACATAATTAGAGGCATCTATATCAATCTTAAATGGTTGTTGTGGGTGTGGTGGAGTGAGGACTGGTGTTGAGCAGAGGTAACATTTCAAATACTTGAATTGTTTCTCTTGTGAATTAGACAAGGAAAAATTAGCTTTATGTCCACCCTTGGTCAGTCGACTTGAGGGCCAAATGATATGAGAGAACCCAAATATGAACCTATGGTAGAAGTTGGCAAATCCCAAGAAGATTCTAAGATTTTTTAGAGATGTTAGGTCTAGTCAATCATGAATGTATTATATCTTGGTTGGGTCCACATGCACCCTATTTTCATCCACAATGTATTCTATATATTTAATTCTCTACATAATAAATACACATTTCTCCATATTGGCATATAACTTGTGTTGTCATAGGATACTCATGATCTATTGAAAGTGTTGCAAATGTTCTACCCAAGTTCTGTTGAATATGAGGATGACATCCAAATATAAAACCACAAAAGAGTTTGTGAACGACTGCAATATATCATCCATCATCCTCATGAGTATTTATAGAGCACTAGCCAAGCCAAAAGGCATGACCAACCACTCAAAAAGGCCTTCTTTAGACACAAAGATAATATTCCATACATCAATATTCTTAATCAGGACTTGACGATATCTCAAATTCAAATAATCTTAATAAAGAACTTGGAACCATTAAATTGATCAATAATATTGTCAATTCAAGTGATTGGGTATCGATTCATGACAAAATTCAAGTGGGGAAAAATCACACAATACCTCATCTTTGAAAGGCTTGATGTCATAGGATAGGCGGGTAGCGACATAACTGGTTGATACATATGTCTTATCCTTGGCTCAACCAACCGATGATGTATGGTTGGGGTGTGGTTTTTTTGTTAGATTCAATCTCTTAATGACCTAAACTAATATCACGTTTTTCTCTCTATTGTTGTCAACAATGAAATGTAATGGAGTTCTCTTCACCCACATATGTGAATGAAAGAGGCGCCCTCTGAAGGGCTAACCAACCACACAAACAAGTATGCCTATGGATACAGGTTCATGTACAATGAAATGAAGGTATGTAGGATAGCTCAATGAGTGTGTGAATGATCATGCCATGGATGAATGATGGAAAGAATGATGGAAAATGAACTAAGTCCAAACAATATGTATGCATGTCCCCAACTTGACACTTGTCATGTTGGGAGCTACTTTGGCCCACTTGTCCCCATCTTTAGAACTTAGGATAAAATAATTGTCCATACTTTATACTTTAAGAAATATTAATATAATAGTCTGTTTTTGTCTTAAGCTCCCTATCTTAGCCCTTTTCCTTAAATTTTAGCCCCCACCCTTTCCCTAACTAGTGGATTTTAGTCCCCCATACTCTTTTATCGTGGTCGTTCTATGCACAACGATGCATTTTATATTAATGCTGAGACATATACAAAAGTAGGCACATTGGCCTTTAACATCTAGGCTCTCCGGCCTAATAATCACAAAATTGGCTCACTAGCCTATAAAACAAATCATATAGACAAAGGCTCACTGGCCTCAAAATTGCACACACTTAAGTTGTTGTGCGTGGTATCCTGGAATGTGCACACTTCCTCATTTTATTGCGCAGTACATGCGCACACTATGCCATGAAAGGTGCATACACAAATGATATCAAACATCTCACCAAATTAAGTAGATTTTCATTTACATTACAATTGGGTTCGGCCTAGGGATATTACAATCCCCTCCCCTTATTTATGCACTGTCCTCAGTGCATTATGTACTCATACACAACAAAATTTCAAAAATCCTCAAAAACATGCGGGTATTCTACCCACAATTCATCCTCATTCTCCCAAGTAGCGTCCTTAGGACCGTACTAGGTCCATTGGATCTTTACAAGCCCTATGACACGATTCCAGAGATATTTGACTTTCCGGTCCAGAATGCGTACCAGATGCACTTTTAAAGCGCCTTCTTGCTCCACCTGAAACACATTCCAAATCTATAACATGATTAGCAGAATGTATATACTTCTTGAGCAAAGATACATGGAATACATTATGAACAGACATAGATTTAGTAAATGCAATCATACAAGCTATTGGACCAATCCTCTCTAGGATTTCAAATGGCCCACAATAGCGAGTTGACAACTTTGAACAATTTCCCAACTTCAGGGAACTTCTGTTGGATTTCACTTTCAAAAATACATGGTCTCCCACTTTAAATTCCCTATGAGTTCTTCCCTTATCAACATAGCTTTTCTGCCTGTCTTGGGCAACCTTTAAATTTTTCTTTATTTTTATCATTTGCTCCTCCATTTCCCTGAGAAAATCTGGCCCAACCACTTCTCTATCTGTTGGGTTATCCTAGCTTACTGGTGTGTTTGACTTTCTTCCATAAAGTGCCTCAAATGGGCTCATATTTAGAGATGTTTGGTACCCAATATTATAAGAAAACTCTACCAAGTGTAGGTAGTCTTCCCATTTTTATGGTTTATCCATCACATACATCCTCAACATATCTTTAATCACTTGATTCACCCTCTTTGTTTTTCCATCTGATTCTCGATGATAAGCTGTGCTAAAATTCAAATTTGTTCCAAATCCATTAAATAATCCCTTTCAAAAATTTGATGTAAATTTTGGATCTCTATCAGACACAATTGTCTTGGGTATGCCATGTAATCTAGCAATTTCTCTCATATAAACATCAACAATGTTGTCTTCCTTGTGAGTGAGCTTAACTGGAATAAAATGGGCATATTTAGTAAGCTTATCCACCACTACCATGATAGAATCATGTTGCTTGTTTGTTCTGGGCAGTTTGGTGATGAAATCAATTATTACAACTTCCCATTTCCACTCAGGAATGGGTAATGGATGTAGCAAAATAACTGGGTGTCTATGCTCAGCCTTTAACTTTTGACATTCCAAACATTTGGCAATAAAATCAACAACCTCTTTCTTCATGCCTGGCCAATAATATTGGCTTTTGACAGTTGCAATAGTTTTCTGATAACCTGGGTGCCCAGCATAAGATACATTAGAATTTGGTACTTAAATTCTTCCCCTGTACATAAGAATTTCATCATTATCTAGCTTATATTCTTCAATTTTATGTTGTAAATTACCTTGCTGTAATTTTGCCACTAATTCCTTGTATTGCAAATCTAATTTTGCAGCCTCTAAAATTATGGTTTCCAAATCTGATTGGTACATGCTAATGGTTGTAGCATGCAATTCATGCACTCTTCTGATAATTGCATCAACCACTTTGTTCTCTTTCCCCTTGATATGCTTTATATCAAAGTCATATTCACTTAGAAATTCTAACCATCTGCTTTGCTTAGCATTTAGAGTTGGCTGATCAAATAAATATTTCAGACCATTATGGTCTGTCCTCAATTCAAACCTTTTCCCCATGAGGTAGTGTTTCCATTTCCTCAAAGCATACACTATGGCTGCCAACTCCAAATCATGAGTGGCATAGTGTCTTTCATGCTCCTTCAACTTCCTTGATTCATAACATATAACAAACCCATTTTTACTGAGGACTCCACCAAGTCCTTCTTTACATGCATCTATGCATACAATGAAGTCTTTATTTGGGTCTGCAATCCTTAGTATTGGATCACTTGTTAATAATTGTTTCAAGTGCTGGAAAATATTTTCACAATCCAATGTCCACTGAAACTTCACACCCTTTCTTTGCAAGAAAGTGATTGGGTGTGCAATCTTTGAGAATCCTTCAATGAATCTCCTATAGTAGCCTACAAGGCCCATGAATGATCTGACCTCTATCACATTCTTTGGCACTGACCATTCTCTAATGGCTTCTATTTTCTCAGGATCCACTGCTATTCCATCCTTTGAAATGATATGCCCCAAATAATGAATTTGCTTTTGATAAAATGAGCACTTGCTCAATTTGGAATACAACTGATGTTCCCTTAATAATTACCACACCATTCTCAAATGATGCTCATTCTCTTCTTTTGACTTAGAATATATAAGAATTTCATCTAGAAAGACAATGACAAACTTGTCTAAATATTCTCGGAAAACACCATTCATTAAGCACATGAAAACAACTGGTGAATTTGACAACCCAAAAGGCACCACTGTGAACTCATAATGACCATACCTTGTCCTGAAGGCGGTCTTGCTAATATCTTCCTCTTTAATCCTTACTTGATGGTATCCTGACCCGAGATCTATCTTTTAAAATATCTTTTCATATTTCAATTGATCAAAGAGATCGTCAATCCTTGGCAGAGGATACTTGTTCTTTACAGTCACTTTATTCAGTTGTCTAAAATAAATACACAATCTTAATGTCCCATCTTTATTCTTCACGAACAAGATTGGGGCACCCCAAGGTGACACACTTGGGAATATATACCCATTCTTTAGAAGTTCTTCAAGCTGCATTTGCAACTCCTTCAACTCTGGTGTACTCATTTTGTAAGGAGCCTTTGACACTGGAGTTGCTCCAGACATTAAATTTATAGAGAAATCAATATCGCTCTTTGGGGGTAGTCCTGTTACCTCCTTGAACACATATTCAGACTCTTTAGGAATGCATAATCTTCCAAATTTTGCACCTTATATTTAGGTGTGTCTTCCACATGAGCTGCAAATATTTGACACCCTTTTCTGTAACATCTCTTCAGCTGCAATGATGAAATTTATCCGATGGTTACTACCCTGGGAATTACCTACACTCTCTTTATGTCCCCTTCCTTATCCAAGAAAGTAAATGCCTTGTTATGACAGTCTAGGATAGCATGATGTTGGTCCAACCAATCCATCCCAATTAGATAGTCATAGGAACCTAACGACAAGATGTTCAAATGTTCCCCGGTGTTCATTCCATTCATGTCCATAAGACATGACTTAACCATCTCATTAAATTTTCTTTTGGCTTCGGTAGCCAGCTGCACCAACCAAGATTTTCCATGCTTTCTTCTTGGCAAATGCAAAATTTCCACCATCTTAGGATCTATATAACTATGACTAGCTCCTGAATCAATTAAAATAGAAATGGTTTGGTTGTTGATCATACCTTCCAATTCAATCATATGTGACTGCTAATCTGCTTTCTTGTTATCCAGCGTTGCATAGATCCTTGGTACATTTCTGCCCATGTCCTCCACTATTTCAGTTTGTTGTACATTGTGAGCAATCCTCACTTTTTCACCCCTGTGAGGAAAATATTTGAACATATGATCTCCTTTACAACCCCACCATTGAATAGGTGGTTTCCTTGGCCTTCGAATGCCTGTCTCAATCATTTTGGGTTCTCTAGACGTTGGCTATCCCTGAGGGTTATTTCTGAAGAATGGTGGCTTAGATCCCTTCTTCCTTTGATCCACCTTGAATTTATTTTTGTCTTCCCAAGATTTTTGAAAATTTCGCCTTGATTTTTTCTGATTATATAGGAATTTAGCTTGCCTTATGGTCTCCTCCAATGTCTTGGGATCATCATACTGTATTTTGTCACTGATGAATGACGTCAATCCACTTAAATACCTATGAATCTTAACTGTCTCATCCTTGATGAAAGAAACATATTTCATCAGTTCAAAAAACCTTCTTTCATATTCATCTATGGTTATACTCCCAAGATTGAGTTCAAAGAACTCTTTCATTTTCTTGTCATAGTATCTCTTAGTCAGGTATTTCTTTTCAAAATACTTCTTGAATTCCCTCCAAGTAACACTTTTATCTTTAATGTTTTGCACCTGCACAAGCTGATCCCACCACATGGATGCCTTTCCCTTGAGTTGATAGATGAAAATTCTAGCTTATGCATGAGAAGAATAATTATGCAATTGAAAATACTTTCTCATGCCCAACAACCATGTCTCTGCATCTTCATCCTTCTTGTGCTCACCATCAAATGTAGGAGGTTTGATTTTGTTCATTTGTCCTCGTAGCTCATCCACCCCAGACCCATTATGCTTCTTGATAGGGGATGTAATTGATATTATGCATTCTCTCTTATTGGAATGCCTCGAGGAGTGGTGGTGATGTCTACTAACACTTATTTTTCTTCTTTTCTCATGAGAATATTTACGACTTCCTGATTTGCTTGAGCCACTCTGCTTAACCAATTTATTTTATATTATGTTCAAGCTCTGCATTAACTTCATGTTAAAGTCATCTTGTTGCTCCTTGGATATCAAAATCCTTTCATTATCAACTTTATGGCTTTGGACATCCTTCTGCAAATTTTTAATGGTCTCTACCATATTCATGTTTTCATCCCTTCCTTCTCCATGTCCATTGGAGTTTGTTTCTTCAATGCCCAAATGGACATCCATCCTTGTGATCTCATCTTCCTGGTTGTATTTCCCCTGTGCCTCTTCCATTCCTTTGGAATTTGTGTTGATCCTGATCTGATCTAGTTGTTTTTAACTATGCAAACTGTACAGCCAACAAAACTTTGTCAGGCTAACTGTTTCAACAATCTCATGAAAATATGAACCATTCTGGTTCAATAATATCTCAGAACTCTTTCTTCTGATTTCATGAAAAATTGAATGACTAAATAAAATTTCTAGGTAGTTATTTAGATTCCAATTTCCAATACCTTTCCAATGCTTTCTCCCATGCTCAATTCCGAGTCTCGAGCAGAAAGTTATGGTTATTTGAAAATTGCCCATTAATTTTTATGTTCACATTTCAACTTGGCACAACTCTGCGCTATAATTATGCATTTTTGCACCTACTCCTTTGGATTTTTCGTGGGAGATCCATTGGGTTTCTTTGTATACATATTATGGACACTTTATCCAAGTTTCACCTTTTTTCTGGGTTTCGGGCTTCTAGTTACAACTTGTTGAAGTTCTAGGTCAATTCGTGATTTTGGTCTGGAATGCTATAGGTACCTTATTTTCTATATTAAACATTTTTAACATGCCCATAAATTTAATTCAGCTCTGGGAATGTTTTCTATGGTTCAACAAATTTCCATTGACTACTCCTGCACCTCAATCAGATTCCAGAGTAGAAAGTTATGGCTCTTTGAAGTTAGTTGGGTCTTAAAATTTACCCTCCACTATTTGTGATGTAAATTTCTCATAAAAGCTCTAATTGACGAACAATTTAGACCATTAGAAATATATCTCCGGGATCTTTTATTTGAGTTGTAGATCCATAGTGTACCTTGGTACACTCTGTTATCATGGTTTTTGAGATGTTAAAAACGCTCTTAAGGGCCTCAAAAACATACTACAAGAAGATGACGTTCAAATGATATAAAATGTCATAGAAAATCACTAGTTTTCTATTGTTATTCACCCTCCAAACGACTTTGTGTGCACAAATTTCAATTTGTACATCCATATTTATCATGCACAACAACACCACAAGGTAAATCATGCTCTGTGCATCTATAACCACTATGCATCACTTCTCTATCGTACCAACACTCTGCGTGCACTACATTTGTGTCGCGTAGAAATATCCACCGTGCACAATTTTGGTTCTTGCACTATTACCTGTTACACGCAGTTTTTGTATCGCGCGCTGATATTCTGTGCGGATTTCACTCTATGCGTTACACCATGCCAAAGTTTAGTATGCCCCTACCATGCACCACTACTTTGTGCACATCATTAACTAAATTGTCGCACGACAACATTCACGCACATTGCGCACGCACCAACCAAACTCCTCTATGATCTGTCAATACTACGCAGACCATGTGTTCCCTTATGATGTGTGTGCACAAAGCGTACACCTTTTTATATGTATGCACACCACACAAAGATAAATTTATCACGCACACCTGCACACCAACATTTTTTTGCGTGGTGCCCAAAATTTAGCGCGCACAACAACAGACCAACATTTTTTTCGCGCAGTGCCAAAATTTAGCACGCGCACCAGCATGCCAACATGTTTTCACGCAGTGCAAAAATTTAGCATGCACACCAGCACACCAACATTTTTCTGCGCGGTGCCCAATTTTTACATATCACAAG
>ML832685.1:24403-43676 GCA_009831015.1 Picea engelmannii
AGAAGCGAAATTGGACGACCTCCGCTACAGTCGGAGTGACAGGAAGCAATGGCGGCTCTGTTGAGGCAAGCCAGGCCTGTCGTTAGCACCATGATGTGGATCCTCACAAGGGGTTTCACAGCTTCCGCGGGAACAGATGTTGGGCAACCAGCCGCTCGACATCGCCGCATGCACCCAATCCTCCGTGAGTGTCCTCAATGAGGTGGCCCACAACGCCCAGATGTAGGCCGACCGACGTCGACGAGCAGATGGGAGGGTTTGAATACAAAGTTCGAGGTGGAGTTATGTAAATGGACATATGACTGTAAGACTTGGTTAGGCATGTGTACCACAGGTTTGAAATGCCATTGGTAAAGTCTAGACTAGACGACCTAGGTGATATGGGGCAGCATGCAGTACTTCCAAATACCCTGAATTTGAGTGACGTTTGGTCGATTTTGGTCATGGAAAGGGGGAACGAAGTTAGGTCAAGAGTTGCGGTTTCCGACACATGTTTTTTGATAGCCCATGGTTTTAGAACCCATGGATTGCATGTTATGAAGACTTTAAAAGGGCTTAGGATACTCCATTGAAATTAGCCTGGAGGTGAGGGGTGAAGACTCACTTGGTTGGCTTGGCCAAATTTGGTCAAGGGAACAAAGTTTTATATCTCTGTTGGTCATGGTGATGGAGCTATGGGATGCAGATTGTGGGATCCTACTGTCCACAAATCATTAGTAGAAAAGATATGAGAAGTTGTTCAAGATCACAAAGGGACATTTATTTGCAAACTCAGGGAATCATTGTATGGCCTAAGGTAACCAGGCAAATTACAAGATGTGTGATTCATGGTAAGCCAAAGTTTCTTGAGAAGTGAGTATGATCATTGTGTTTATGGCATATTCATTATCTTGGTGTTATGTTAATGATATGTTTGTTGCAATCAAAGCATGGCTGAGATCAACAAGTTAAACACTCAGTTGGCTATCACTGTTGATGAAGGATCTAAGAGCAGCAAAACAAATATTGGCCATAGAAGTATACAGAGACAAGAAAAATAGTAATATGTGGTTATCACAATAGAAGTTTGGTGAAGATACTGATGAAGTTCAGTATGGGCATTGTGAAACTGGTAAATATCCCTTTAGCTTTCCATTGTAAGTTTTCTTCAAGTTTATGTCCTCGTAGTAAGGAAGAAAGGATTATATGTATTGTGTACCTTATGCAAATGCAGTAGGAAGGTTGATGATTGTGATGGAATGTTCAAATATTTCACATGCAATTGGTGTTGTCAATGGACACATGACAAAACCAAGTAAAGAGCGTGGAAATGGGTGCTTCAGTATCTGAGAAGCACAAGTATCACCTATAGTGGTTGCAGCGATTTAGTTTGTGGTTCTGTTGATTCAGTGGAGGTGGAGGGGTCCATACTGGAGCAAATTGTGCAGACACGTTCATGCAACTAGTATTGTTAGAGAAATTGTGGTGGTGTTTGGCTTCTCCTGGCTTGCAGGAAGGTGATGTTTGATTCGTTGGGCAAGGTATCAAGAAATTGTTGTCAAGGTGGAGATTGTTGGGTTGTGACAACACTCTGCAGTTACATTTGTTTGGGTGGAGGTTTCTCAAGCGTTTCGCTTTCCGTATGCCTGGAAACGCTTGAGAATCTCATGTTTAAATGAAGAAGCCCATGAAGAGCTTCTTGAGACTTGTATTCATTTCTCCACAGAGAAATAACGAATATCATTGCCCCCCATTTTGTTCTGCCATGCTCTGTGTTTGTTTTATATCTCTTCTTCTTTCTCTGTTGATTAACCACTGTTTGCAGGCCTGTTCCCAACAAATATGACCCAATTGGCTTACGGTCTTACTATCAATCCCAAATACACCAATCACCATAGAATTCATGATCCTCTAACTTCAATCCCAAATACACCAATCACCATAGAATTCATGATACTCAGCTTGATTACCTGATTCAGCCGGTTAAGGCAGATATATGGGGGACAATTAAAACTGCTACTTGGTGTAAAATCTAGCACACTGATACCGCAATTGCTCTGCAGAAGTCTTCTGAAATATTCTGGACCCAGACCTGACCAATACAATAAAGTTAAAACTAAGACGTCCCTTTTGTATCTTTCTGTGCAAAAAAAAGAGGACAAAAAATAATAATTTGTTTGCCAGTTACCTATTGCAGTAGCAACTAAAGCTTGATTCACAGCATTGTGAGCGACTACAAGTATTGACTGGCCATTATGGCTTAGAATTTTTGTCCAACAGTTTTTAGCCCGTGCCCACAATTCTCTTACAGGGTAATGCCCATCAATAGTAAAGTTAGCAGCGTCCTTCTGCCATTGCTTGTATGCCTCACCAAACCTTTCTTTTCCCTCGTGCTTTAATAACCCCTGGCGAATAATGCAAGACATGGAGGATTACGTGATCATCAGCAATTTAATTCTTTGAAAACAAGGCTTGAGATTGACCTATCATTTGAGATACGCAACTACAGCAGAATATATACAGCATGGGAATTCTCCTGTGTACATTTTAATTTTTATACAGCAAATTAAAATGAGGGACGATTTATTGCCAATGGTCTAACTTTGGTAAACTTTCCAAGAATCGGACTCCAAAATATGAGAATTCCTTCATATTCGTTAAAACGACTGACATTAGTTGAATTATTTTCTTATGCAAGCATTTACCTGTTAAACACCCAAATTCCTCTCAACATTCGGTGATAAATCTTAGCATGCCCCCTCAAATTCTCTCTAAGTTTTCAGTGAAATATTTCTTGTGCAGACATTTGCCTGTAAAATATTAGCTTAAAATTGGAAACATTTGCCAGCTATATATGCTTCAAATTATAAGTAACTTTTTAAAGGTTTTCACATATGCCAATCAAGTACCAGCCTACTTAATGTTTAAGGCAAGGCTTGGGCTTTCTACAAACCTGGAAAGAATAAAGGTCGATCTCTCTGAGGTCATGTTCAGGAATCATTTCCAATTTCCGAGAGTCCCAAATAATCTCAGCTGTTCGCTTGGATCTAGCTAGAGGACTGGAATAAACATGAAGGAAATTTTCAATGTCAATATTACTTTCTATTCTAAATTGTGGATCATCCTATGGTACAGTTAGCATGAAAAAACAGCAAATTATGGCCAACTACAAATACAATTTGTTGTTCTCAACCTGCTGAATCCATGAAAATGTAAATACTGAAAAGAAGAATAAGTTGGCGAAGAATAGTTGCAAGTTTCTTGGTCAGATTTAAACGATGTCAAGGACTTGATTGCCCTTCAAACTCCATCTTTCACATTATACAGAGCCTGTAAACATTACCTTTATGAAAAGCTTCAAAAAGGTGTTGTCTGTCAAAGAGAGACTCTCTTTTTAGAAGTTGGGCATTTTATGAACTGTTTAACTACCTAGTTCTTGCACTGCCAATGCTTCCAGAATCGCCATGGCAAATAGGTAATGAGTTATATAGCATGGTTATTTAGGATTTAGGCTACTTTCACCATCAAGAAAGAAGCTGCTGCTTAGTATATTTGACACCAAAACCTATTCAAGAGTCAGAACTCCCTCCCTTAATCCGCTGTTCTATGATCTACCCAAAGACTGAGAGACTCCTTTAATCAACGGTTCCATGATCCATTAAAAGCCTCGAATCTTAGATAGGACAGGTTAGGACTGGCCTTCAAAAGTAACTAGAAAAGTTTTGCACCTGGTGAAATATCTTGGTGTTTCATTAAATAAAATGTATCTTATCAGACTAACCCAAAGCTTGGCTTTAGACATAATCTAAATCTGTTTGGCAGGAACTATGGTTGAGATTGAAGTGGTATGTATGTTTTGGACATTTTAATTTATAGAGAAATAGATAGAAGTGTTTTATTTATTATATTTATACACAAATAAAATGATGAAGAAAGGAATGACAGTGACCTGTGAAAGCAAACATCAAATGTGTCTTTGAGAAGCATTTGTCTAGCATTTTGAGCCTCTATTTCTCCCTTGTATGTTAGAAGTGAGAAATCCGAGCTGCCTTGAATTCGTCCTTCATCATTCCACGTGCTCTGTCCATGACGAACTAGCACTACTCTCTTTGTTGCTGCTGCTACAGCTTTTTCTTTTTCTTTTCTCTCAAATTCCACATTCAAAACCTTGTATTTTCCTCTAAATTGATATTCATTTCTTCTTCTTAAATAAAACCCTGCAAAATAACATCCATTGGACTGGCTAGGATGATGAGGTAAGGCAATTCCCTTATTTCTATTCAAGGCCCTCACTCCATCTTCATCTTCTACATTATTGTAAGTATTGAACAAGTGGCGTGGTGGCAATAATGATGCAAATGCACTGCCAATGCCTGTTACCAACACCATAATTATCGGAATTTAATAGAATTGAGAGTCGCTTGTCGCTCTCTCGCTTACAGAAACAGCGTTAATCCCATGCACACACATCAATACTCTGTTAAATAAGTGACTGTCTTAGAGATAGAGTATATATAGAATTGAAGACATCGTATAAAGCTACGTTCTTATTGGGTGTGATCGGATTGGAATCAACCCTCCGCCTCACTTCTTCTTAGTGCCCTCCGGATATACTTTTCAACGCATTTTTGTATTGAGGGTCGAATTTGTATTAGTGTCCTCGTGATAACATGATATTATGGAATTCCAATGTAGAAAAATCTCGTCTTTTTCATTAGTTAAGAAATTTAGAGGGGACCTTAAATATATTTAAATGGCACACAATTCCATGATTTGTGGTTAAAAATTTTAGCAAAAGATAAATCATTTGAAAATAAAGAAAAATCAATATTATGTCATGTTGCTACAACTTTTCATTTATGAAGGAAGTTATACATGTAATATTTAGAAAAAAAAAAATGAAGTTATACATCTAATATTTAGAAAAAATTATACATGTATTTTAGTATAGGTTTAATTTCATATTTTAAAGTTTTTATAATGTTTTGATTTATTTGGTTGTTTATAATAATTACTAAATGTATCAATAAATAATAAAAATTTATAATGTTTTGATTTATTTAGTTGTTTATAATAATTATAAAATGTATCAATAAATAATAAAAATGATAATAATAGTGATAGTAAATGAAGTGACATAAATGATAATAATAATATTAGTTTTATCTTTGACTTAAATTTTTCCCTCATTTCCCATGTCAATCATAGGTCAATCTTAATAATACTCTTATTTTAATAAAAATAAATTAAAAAACTTTATTTTTCTTTTATATTATTGGAGTTCAACTTTCACCTCTTATTGCCAAGGTGGTTGCAGAGTACATTAACACCTTTGTTTTGTCATGCTCTGTCAAAAGTTGGTGAATAAATATGTCAAAGATATGTTAATATATTTTGTTTACAATATTTATTGTGTGTCACATAGAGCTTGAGACATCTATATATGCATCGCCCTAGCTGTCTATTCATTGCCCTGGTTGTTTATTCACTGCCCTAGCTATTCATAACCCTGCATATCAATCCAGACCCTATCTATCACACTATGTATCTATTCATCGTCCTAGCTGTATGGCGAGGCAATGTTGCAGTTCTACAATTTTTCGTGTCGATGCATCTAATATCTACACATCTAATTCTAGATGCCTCTACCTCACTCTCAGAGCTCATCGCTTTCCTCAATGTCAGAGCCTACACTGCCTTCTTCCACCATCAATATTGCAATGAAGCAAACATTGTAATGAAGCAAAATGATAAAGATGGGGATAATGGCTCCCAAAACTACAATTTTGTTTTGGTTGGCTCTCAACACCATAATTCCATTTAGCTATGTGGTTCTCTCTACTCTCGCCCTTGTTTCTCTCGTCTCCACCCTTGTCAATGCCTCTCCTTTCAGCCTTACAACATTGATACTACGTGTTGTCTATCTTTATTCGATCCACGAGAAAACTCTATTGGCGCTAACTATTTAGGTCCTCCACTTCTGACGGATGGTAGGGTTCTCTACTCCTTCGTTGATCAAGTAGGTAGATTCCATCATCAATATGCATCCCTAAGCTTGTTGATATATAAACAATAGGCCTATGGCATGTTTGTCTCCCAAACATGGATCCTTTGTAGAATTTACTTTTTGTTATCTATCTCAGTCTAAGACATAGTTCTCTATTCTCAGAAAGGTCATTAAGCCTTTGTTTTTTGCCTTGTATAAGGATCTCTCTTCTCTTGACTTTTAAACCTTCCCCTGGTTGTAACCTACACACAACAACCAATGGAAAAAGTGTTGAAAAAATGTACCTCGTTGTCCAATATGTCAATCAACGTTTTGTTCTAGCTTGTGTGCTCAATCCAATCTTGGTGCAACTAAGTTATGTCTCATGAATTGATTGGCTAGCTCCAAGGCTTGGGTGTAATGAAGAATGTTGTTGTATTTGTTGTTTGTGTAATTCTAATTCATTGCCTCTTCAATGGCCTTAGAATGCAACAACTTTTGTAGCCATAGCTTTCATAACCATAATTTCCACAGCTTTAGTTTTCACTGTTTAAATCTCGGTGGAGAGACTTCTTATGGGTTTTTGTAGCTTCCATAGCTTCCGCAACCATACACCTCGTGCCTAAGAACTTTTTGTAGCCTGCTGCCCAATGTGGAAACCAACTCCCTGTGTTTTTGTCTTTGGTGCAACTCCTTTGCACGTAGCTACCCAACAAAGTAAAACATGGACTAGCTAGTAAATAACATTCAGCGTGACAATTGAGTCAACCGTAAATGAAACATTTAGTGGGTGGATTTAATGGCTCAACACTGGGCAAAAACACCCAAAGGATGAAAGTCACTTATCAGTGGAGAAGTACATCCAGGGGCGAATTTAGGCACTAAACAAATTTAAACGCTCAACAATGAACAAAAATGCCCAAGGATCTATAAATTTTCCCAAGCAATAAACAACATGCCTAGGCAGTGGGTAAAATTCCCAACAACTAGTTATTGGCGTGTGCAGACTGTGTGCAACCTATATGGATTCCGTAGATTGTGGGTGAGAGAGAAATGCCCAGTTAGAAGTGAACTCACTCAGGCAAAAAGAAAACATCTCAAACAAATAGGAAATATCCCAAGCAAAGAGAAAATTGACCAGCAAGAAAATTAAATGCCCAACAAAGGAGGAGCTGACTCAATGGGTGAGAAACGACCTTCTACAACACGGTACCACTCGTACAGCCTCTGTATAGTGGTGTACGACCAGTGGGTGAGAAATAACATAGAAAGCAAGTAAAGTATGCTCAAGGATGAGAGAGCAACCTTGTGTGGGAGTGGAAAACATAGCTAGCAAGGAAACACAACCTGTGGGTGAGTGAACGGCTATGGAAGAAAGAGAAATCCTCCAACATCTCTTAGAATACCAATTTAGCAACTCCACATTATTTGCAACAGCTCCAATATCACAACCATTGATCTCAGGGATCCATTAAATAGATGAACATCATCACAGAGTTATTGGATTTCACATAAAATGAATGTGAAAATGATTTATGAGTGATGCTAGAAGAATACAATAGATTATTCTTCATTTCCATTCAGGATTCAACTACAAGTAGCATTAAAACTCATAGAAATCCATACATAATCTCAACAACTAAACAAGCAACAAAATATGCCCAACATAGTGAATTCATATAGATTGCTCTTCACAAACAGGAAGAAATATCTAAGAATTCATACATCCATTTAAACACACCATAAGATAAATATTTACCCTGGAACCCAAATGGGAAAAACAACTTTGAATGGGGCTCAATATTCATCCAGTTATCTCTGGTTACAATGCATTCTTGGCTTGTTGTCCATTCTCCTCCCCCCCGGCCAAAAAAATACCCATTGAGAGTGAAATTGATGAGAGAAATAGAGAGAGATGGGGTAATGGTAAGGCCAACTAGCTAACCTTTTGTTTACCATCCCTTGCTCTTTTCTCTCCTTTATTATTTTTTTCTCATTTCATTAAATTCTCAATTTTTTCTTCTCACGTTTCATTTTTGTCTTATTTGACTTTACATTTACTTGTCTTTAACATAGTTTAGATAAACTTAATAAGTTTATGAATTGTCTTGCGAGTACCAAGTCTTATCCATTCATTTGGTTTGCATCCATTTCAAATTACACCTCCCCATTGAGAGGCTTTTTGGTCTCCAAAAGCTCAAGGAAACCAATTTGGATCAATGTACTTTTGTTTGCTTCTCTGGAAGATGGCTCTAACTCTGGCTCCTAACAACAGTTCTGACTTTGGATTTGGCTTGTGGCTCTGGCTATTGGCTCTAGTCCTTGGCTATGACTTTGGATTTGGTTCTGGCTCGCTTGTTCTCGTAATGCAAAAAAACTTCTCACTGATTGTCAGCTCTAAGCAATATCCATATCCTAAATTTGGACTCAACATCCATTCCCATCTCCCTCTTTACCTTAGAGACAACCCATCTTGGAATTCATGAAGCCAAGTTGAATGTTGGTCTTCTTGTTCAATGTAACCCTTTCACCCTGCCATCATGTAACAACTCTTGAAGAGGAAGTATGGTTGCCTTATTTAGCTAGGATCGATTGTTTCTAGGCATGTGAACAACTCTATAATGCCTATACATGTGTGTAAGAATGTCATGGAGTTCTCCAAAACTCCTCCTTCCAAGGTCATTGACCCTCATGCATAAGTCTCTGGTACATCTTCAAGAAGGAAAAATTATTTTGGAAGATTGTAGGTAGCAAATGGAATGGGGCCTCCTTGATTGTTGGCATCCATCCTTTGTCCTCTTCGATGCTGATGCAGACTTCTTGTGTTGTTATCTCTCCTTGGACAACTTCTTCTTCTTGATTTGGAGACAAAAACAACTCTCCATCTCTATTAGGCTTCACTTTCCACACTCTCCTCTTGGTTGTGTAGTTTCTAGGGTGAAGCTCTAGATGAATTTGCTAACACTTTTCTTTCCAATGTCCACTCAACTTGCAGTGGTGGAAAAATTTATTGGTATTGTGGTATGAACTACTTGATATAGTCCTTTTCTTGTTGTGCTTATGAGAACTTTATTGTTGTACAAGAGAAGTATTCTTGTCCTTCTTCTTCTGAAAACAATCAGGACTATGTCATGTGGTTTTCTTCTCCCAACAAGCTACCTCACAATGGTATTTATTTCCACAAAATGAGCATGCCTTTGCATACCAACAAATGACAATGTTATGGCCTCTCTTCTTGTAACAATGAAAAATAAGGAATGTCTTGTTTGAGGTAGATCTCCTGGTCTTCTTCTTCTTCTTGCCTTGGTTGATCTTCTTGCTTCTTTATCTGAATGCAAGTGGAGGTTGAGTCTATGAGCTCTCCTCATCAATTCCCTCCTTCAATCTTCCACAAGAAGGGTGAGGTGGTAGTGGGATTCCACCTTCACTGCCTATTATTGCTCCTTCTTCTGATGAGCAAGCTAACTCCGACATGTTTTTAGCCTTTGCAAAAATGGTCTTCATGGTTATGGGATTTTCTACTCTGCCATCAAATATTAGGCCTTCATGCTTGCCCCTTTGTGCAATGACAATGGGGCTTAGGATTCCTTGACTTCCCTTTCCTAGCCCTTGTCCATCATATCTCATATGCCTTAAGAGATTTGAACCAATGCCTCTGGTACACTTTTCAAAGTCACCAATTTGCTCTAAAGAATTGTCTACGGAAGGTGAGCTTACCAAGGTGGTCTTGGTCATGGTGTTGGCATCTTGTTGGGTTGTTTCATGCTTGCGCATGTCCTTCCTAATGTTGGGGGGTTAAGACCCAGGACCAACAAAACCCCCAAAGCATCAACATATCAATCTCTAACTAAGGCTGAAGAAGGTCTCATCTAAGATGCTAAGAGGATTACATAGACCATATGGTCTTGTGCCGGGGATGAAGGACTAAACACACAAGAATCCATCTGGGACGGCATTCATACATTCCATATCTGACAGCTTATTATTATCAGTATGCTAAAACAATACACACAAATATCATATTGATACATAAATGACACAAGATATACCAGAATTGTTGTAGCTTTATTATCATCCTCATTCCATTAAGCACATATATACATTAAGAAAAGACACATCAACAGAAACAAGGTCTCATCTTCCCTTATATGAGTCTCATATTTACAATGTATTACACCATGTTCATTATGCCATACCTTGAACCTATGACAGATTCAAACACCAGATTACATACATTACAAGGTTACAGAGACTCAAAGTGAGTTCTTCAACAATAGACAACAACAATGACTCGATGAATCAACCACAACCAACATCAACCTTTTCTTTGTCGTCCATGATTTATTTTATATCCTTCTTGACTCTGGGGTTATGTCCCTTTCAGATCTGCTCCACTCGCTCGACTGACTAACAATTTTGCACGCTTCTATCACCTGCCAACATTCCACATAGCCTTTCTGCACCGAGGCAATCTTAACTTCCCGACCAACTCATCTTCTATTTGCTCCACATTCCATTGTGCTACTGGCAGTCATCATTCGTGGATATTTCCCGATCATTCCTTTCTTGATTCTAGCATCTGTCTTCTTGATTTTTGGCACGCATGAAAACTTGGCTCGAAACACACTTCTTGTCAATCCTCATGCATCTGCTCGGGTGTGCACAAAATATGGAACTAGCATGCACAAATGTGTTTGTGCACGCAAGCGAGATTAACCCAAAAATTCAGGTGCCAACAAGCCCCCACCACTATTACTTGGCTCGTCCCTAGGTCAACTACCTTGTGGAATGACCTGGTACTGGAATTGAGTAAGAGCAACTCATATTTCCTGGTGAATTTTTAAACTTACATTGATCCAAGAGTGAATCAAGCTTGTTGGTGGAGTTCATGTGGCCAAAGGCGTGACTGTTCCCCTGTGATGGTCTATGTGGTAATGAATGAGGGATATGTTTAAAGCACACCATCTAGATACCAACCCCATAACTAAACTAAGGCTAAATCACTCGAACTTCACCCAGCTACTTGTGGACCTACAAGAAGTATATCCTCAGGATAAGATCCCTCAAGAGAGAGTCTCATCATCATCATCTAGGAGACTGGAACATCATCCTTAATAAAGGTGACGATTCCATGGTGGCATGAAACCCAACTTCAGGCTTAGGGAGTTGGAAGATTGTCAAATCTACGAAACACAGTTCAGGGAACTATAACATCTGAGGTTGCGTATTTCTAGAAAATAGGAGAGAATGACCTCACCCTAGGAGCTGATGATGAATGGGAAATCTTTGTGAAAATTGGGTTATGGGGTCATGGGTTGCCTGGATTAACTGGGGATGACATAGTATTGATAGTCTGCTAATCCACGCCATGAAATGGAAGCTGGAAAGAGAACGGGGAAAATCGGAGGAGGAGGGGTTAATGGGGTGAAATGTCATGTGAAGGATGTAGGGAGTAATAGGAAAGGGTGGGAGAGAGTGAGATATGGAGAATTTCTCCAACGAGTACATAGGAAAACTGGTATATCAAGAGTGGAGATTGGGGGAAAGGGTCGGTCGTAATGATAGAGAGGCCCGATCGAGGTGACTGAATGGGGAATATTTATAAAATTTTTATGAAGCCCGTGATTCGCCACAGGGAGAGAGAATCAACAAGAGAACTCATATTTCTGTAAAATGCTCAGATGAGATACACAATAGAAGTTGGAACAAACACCATCAAATCCTTGCATTTAATTCAATAGCTTCCTTTTACAATGGGGATGAAACAAAAAGCAAAAAATATTTCCAAAACAGAGACGTACTCCACATATAATGTTTCTGAAAACAAAAACAAAAATCTATGTAGCCCAAAACAAGGAAGCGCCCAACCCCAATCTATCTATTATTTTATAAACTTTATTAATTAATACTTTGTTTTTAGAAATATAACATACCACTATAAAACTGACGCTAACTCTATGACAAAAAAATGAAACTGGAAAAAATGAGCTGGCGAAGCGAAAATCATGGTGCGCCCTACTCCATGGGATGTTCATGTGGCCCAATTCCTCCATGTTTGGAGTCAGAAGCATCCCCTACTTCTGCCACTAGTTGAGGAAAACTTGAGTTTGTCTACTGAAATCAATCGTGCTTGTGCCAGAGTATCTCCTTTTATGCCTACAAGATATGAAATATACTCGGTAGAACGAGTCTGGTGAATGCGTTGCTCCATAATGGTGTCTTCTAGAAGAGGCGGTTGGAAATCTAGAATGTTATCCACCAGATGATGCATTGGCACCATTTCTTAAAGAAGAGATGACTCAAACAACTTCAGATTGTTGACATTCAGAACATCATGAATTTCTAGCTGCAGAGGAAGATATAGACGGTAGGCATTATCATCAATGCGTTCCAACACTGTGTATGGTCCATATTGCAAAGGATGCAACTTATGATGTTGCCCTTTGAATCTCTATTTTTCCAACCGAAGCCACACTTTATCTTTGGATTGGAAAACCAAAGGTGTTATGTGCTTATCATGTCTTGCTTTGGCACGAGCTTGGGTAGCCTACAATGCTTTTGTTACCTGCGCAGGACGGTGAGCAATTCTCTATATGTATTGTTGAGAGAATATTTTCTCTTTTTGTTGATGTACGGATCCCTCATAAGAGAGCATCAAGGGAATTTCAGAAGGGGCCAAAGGTTGGAAACCGAGACAAACTTCAAATGGGGAGTAACCAATCGGCGAATGGGAAGCTCGGTTATAACTATGCTGGATAATGTGCAGGTAGGTGTCCCATTGTTTTTCCTTCTCAAAATAGGTGTGGAGAGAGTGAACTAGAACTCGATTAAGCACTTTGGTTTGGCCGTCCATTTGTGGATGTAATGTCGTAGAGAATTTGAGGTTGCAGCCAAGAAGAGATCAAAGGGTGCGCCCAAAAATGTTAATTAAACGAGAGTCACGGTCGAAAATAATGCTTTGAGGTAAGCCAAAATGTGGTCGTACATTGTGAAAGAATAACTTAGCAGTTTGGACAACATAAGTAGTTTTTTGACAGGGGATAAAAAGAGCCATCTTTGAGAAACGACAACAACAACCCAGATCGCATCATGCTTACACAAAGTGGTGGGGAGACCGCTGATATAATCCATCGATATGGATTCCCAAGGGCGAGCAAGGATTGGGAGGGGATGGTGCAGACTATGTTTCATATTAGATGGTTCGGTTTGAGAGTAGAGAGCATAAGAGCGTATAAATATTTCTACTTGTCTAGATAAGGCTGGCCAAAAGAAATGGCGGGTGAGATTGAGGATGGTCTTTGTGGTGCCAAAATGACTCCCACATGCAGAGGCATGGGCTTCTTTAATGAGTAGAAGTATATCCTCAGACTGTGACACACACAACTAATTAAACTTATATAACCAACCATTTCTAATAGCATAACCAAGAAAAGGAGAACACTTGATTACCATGGGATTTTGAAGAGTTGCCCAAATTTCTCCAAAGTCCGGATTTGATTCATACTTGTCTTTCCATGCATCAGACGAAGCACACCTCACCTTCAAGATGTGAAGTACTTGTACCAACGGGCGGCTCAACAAAACTGCCATTTTATTTGTAGTCCTCTTCTTATATTTGATCAACAGATGGAATTGTTGGATGTATGTTTCCCACTTCAAGTGCCTTTGGTCTTGTATCTTGCTTTGGGAGTTGATAAAGATCAACAAATGATGGTTTGTATGCAGAATAGTCTCCTTTCCAAGGAGAGAGTGCCGACATTTCTTGATTTCTTGAACCAAACTATATAATTCTTTGTCATATGTACTATAATTAAGCTTAGATTCTATGAGAGCCTCTGAGTGATATGCCATAGGGTGTCCTCCCTATTTGAGAACCATGCCAATCATGAATTGAGACGCATCCGTCTCGATCTCAAATGGTTGTTGCAAATCGCGAAATATGAGAACCGAAGCAGAGCACAATTATTTCTTGAGTTGTGTAAATTTTTTCTCCACATCTGCATGCCAATTAAAGTGTGTCTGGTTGGCCAGTTGATGCAAAGGCTTTTCCAATTGGGAGAAATGTGTAACAAATTTGCTGTAAAAATTGATACCTCCCATGAAGCTCTTCAATTGCAGTGTTGTGGGTGTTGGTCGTTGTGTTATTGCTTGAACTTTTGCTAGATAAAGCCTAATTCCTTATGTATCCACAATGAAGCCCAAATATTGCACATACTTCTGTCCAAAAAAGGATTTCTTCTCTTTGACCTGGAGCTTGTGAGTTCGGAGTAACTCAAGGACGTGGTGCACATGTTGCATGTGTTCTTCCCATGATCTACTAAAGATCAAAATGTCGTCCAAGTAGATCACCATGATCTTTCCCAACAATGGATGAAACACATCATTAATGAGCCTCATGAATGTGGTTGGGACGTTGGTGAGCCCAAATGGCATGACAATCCATTCAAAGAGACCAAACTTGGTTTTGAATGTGGTCTTCCAAGTGTCCGTTGAGTTAATTCTCACTTGGTGATAGCCCGTGGTAAGATCCACCTTTGTGAAGTAAGCGACATCATGTAGGTGATCCATGAGGTCCTCAATCCTCAGGAGGGGTAACAATTTTTAACCATGATCTTGTTTATGGCTCGATAATCAGTGACTAGACACCATTCAAGATAATCCTTCTTGGGGATATTGAAAGCAAGTGAAGCGCAAGGCGATGAGGATGGTTGGATATGTCCAGATTCAATAAGTTGAATGATCTGACGTTCAATATCACCAGATTCACGAGAGGATAAGTGATAGGTCGGAGCATTGAGTAATGAAGCACCCTGAAGGAGTTTGATAGAGTTTTCAATAGACATGGAGGGGGGAAATCTTGAGGGTTTGGTAAAGACATCAAAAACTTATTTAAGAAGGGGTGCCATTTCGTGAGGGACCAGATTAGTCAGATTATTAGGTTTGATAGGATGCACCAGGAACATAGAGACACATCAGTTAAGGGAACTCAAAGGCTTTTGTGAAGATGGGTGAATGGACGAGGTGAGCATGTATGTGCATCCTTGACGGAAGAGATGATATTGATGAGTCTTTGCATGATAGATGACATGGTGGTCTTGTTGATACAGGATGCCTAGTAAAAGGTTTGCACAATCTAAAGGGGCAACATCGCATGTCACCACATTATGAAATGGTCCTATGGTGAAGGTGATCGTGCATTGTGTATAGGCTTGGATGCGCGAACCTCCTTGTTGAACCCAATTGAGCTGACAGGGGTGGGGATGCAGAGTAGTAGGTAATCACAGACATTGGACTAGTTCGTGAGAGGCCAGATTCTTTTGACTTTCGTTATCAAGGATGAGAGTAGCGATGGTATTTTTGATTTGGCAATTGTGAGTGAAGAGAGGAGGTTACAAAGAGGTTGGATTATCCGTGGTCATTAGCATTAGTGAAGGGTCTAGTTCTGTAGGATTCTCAAGGGATATTACGTCAACAGATTCGTCTCCAACTTCAGGTTCCACCTCTATTAACAGTGTCTTTTAGGTATTTCGATTCTTTATGGCGCAAAAATCTGCGGTGGAGTGTGAACTAGTCTTATGGAAATTGCACCAAAGATTGGAACTTTGGGATTGAGGTGAATTAACATAGGGGTTGGTGGGTGATCCCTGGTTCACAAGGGAAGGGAGAGAAGATGAGGATGCACCAGGGTTATTGGGAGTAGTATGAGGAAAGGGATTCCTATATTGAGGATGTGGATTCACCTTTCGCTCGACTGCTAAGTCTCTAATTAATGCCTTATCCAAGGATGCACTGTCAAACAAATCCACTTCACGTCTTAGCATAAATAAATGACCAGAATTAAATTTAATAACCAATACCTCCTTAGGCTCGGATATGTGTTGCTGGAGGTGGAGCTTGCAAAAGACATCTATGTAGGCTTGAACCACTTGATTAGGCAATTGTCTAAGGTGTAGCCAATGAGCAAGCAAATCTTGACGGAAACTCGGGGGATAGAACTGATCTCGAAGGCCTTGACAAAATTCCACCCATGTTATGATCATTTATGATGGTGGATCGACGTTTTCACCAAGCTATATGAAGAAATAATGGCTCTCTAATTGTGTGTCTCACCATGTTTGCGCCAAGACTTCGATTTGAAGACTCACAATCTGCAACTTCCACTCTTTGTATAGATCCGGGTGAGTGCGAAAATACATGGAGAGACTGTGGATCCATGAATCCACAACTTCTCCATTCATCTGGCCTAAATACTTTGGAAATTGGATACGAGTATCCAACTACCTTGGTGCGATACCTTGCCGGTGTTGCATGCGAATAAGATCATGGAGAGCATTCGCCAAATCTTGTGTTATGGAGGACATGTTGTTTGCTGAGAATTATGTCTCTGGCTCTGGCCACAGAGGCATAATATTCATCCACCTAGTGTGGAATCCTAGAAAAAAAAAAAATCTGAACTAGATGGTGTATTTCGAAGCTCCGAGGGCATCGACTAGGCTCTGATACCAATTGATCTGCCACAAAGAGAGAGAGAATCAACAAGAGAACTCAGATTTATGTAAAATGCTCAGATGAGATACACAATAGAAGTTGGAACAAAACCATCAAAGCCTTGCATTCAATTCAATAGCTTCCTTTTACAATGGGGATGAAACAAAAAGCAGGAAATTTTTCCAAAACAAAGACACAACTCCACATAGAATGTTTCTGAAAACAAAAACAAAAATCTATGTAGCCCAAAACAAGGAGGCACCCAACCCTAATCTAGCTATTATTTTATAAACTTTATTAATTAAGACTTTGTTTTTAGAAACAAAACATACCACTACAAAACTGACGCTAACTCTATGAAAAAAAATGATACTGGAAAAAACGAGGATTGGCGAAGCTAAAATCATGGTGTGCCCTGCTCCATGGGACGCCCATGTGGCCCAACCCCCAAAATGGGGAGATCAAAATTTAGATCCACCGTATTGGTGATGTTCCTATTAGGATGTGGCGTCATAACTTAATTTGTACCTATGTCATGTGTGAGATGCTCAAATCAAATTACTTGACCTTTCAATGAACCGGATCGTCGTGAAACGTAATAGATCCCCATGTGATTTCATTGTTAGGGGCAGGATCTTGTACTTATGCCATAAGGTTGACCAAGATTGAAAATCTAGGGAATCTACAAAAATTCAAATCTATCTCATTTGCTTGTGTGACCAGAGTGGGTGCTGTGTTGATGAAGCATAAATGAGTGGGAGTTTCATGATACACCCCCATCGACATTCTCGGTGTGCGAGACATAGTAGCCCATTGATACTAATGATGCATAGCTACCGACTGTACTGCCAAATGTGCATAATCACTGAGTTTGATTTTAACATTAATTGTTGATCACCGCCATAAAATCCTCTCCATTAGGTATTGTAGAATGAACATGTCACTATCTTGATGTATGAGAAGACTGGGACCGTGGGAATTTGATTAGCGATAGTGACCTCTCTATACATGCACGATTTTTGTTCTTTCGGGGTGTCATGCATGTTTCATGTGCACCCCTGCCTTACTTTCTTTGAAGCTATTGTGCCCTAGAGGCCCTAGGCGGGTCGCAGTATCTCCGCATACATGCCCATTCAATCAACTTCTGCCAAGGAAGCATTGCACCAGGCACAACTGGTTCTGGTAGTATCCATTGACTAACTAGTTTGTCTGTGCTTAGGCCCAATTTGTTTGTTTGCTCAATGGGGTTGGGGTAGGGCAACACAAGAAACATTCTTTTGGTTTTCATCAAGGGAGTAGTCGTTTCCCTTTTTGGAATAGGTGGATTTTTTATTTGTTGAGTGGAAAACCTTGGGACTGATGGTGTAGGATGCTTATTTGGAAGCATGCGTCGGGTCTTCAGATATCGGTTGCACGCTCCATGATTTTGTTTGGACAACCATTATTTTCGGAAGGACATGGGTGGCGGCATATACTTGTCATTGGTCTAAATATTTCTTGCATGGACACTTCCACAACCACCCATTCTCGATAAGGTTCTCGATGCACTTCCCACCATTGCACAGGTATTCCTATGAGCACATAATCAAGAGCGCACGTGTGGTGGTGTTCGGGAATCGGTTGTATCCAGGCTATCAATGTATCTATTGGATCTAACCCATCATACCGATGGGATCCAAAATCCTCCTTGCATGCCTTGATGGAGATGTGCACACATCTCTTGGTCGATACTTCATACATTTCTATTGCCACCTTTCCATGGCCTCTTCGGAGTCACTATCATAGGACTTCACACTTCTCCGGATCAAGTCTCCATATGTGGTGGGATTGATATGGTATTCCTTTTACTGAGTGATCTTGTAAATGTTCTCAACAACATAGCTCTGCACATCCTCATCCATCGAATCATTGTATTGATCTCCTTCATAAGGATCTAGAGGTGAGACCATGTGTAGGGTATCAGTCTCAAAATACATTTGCCTCTTCTTCAAATTCAACACGACATTGTTGTCGAAGGCCCAATCGATGCCAAGTAATGTAGAGTGTGGATCAGAGTCATCCATAATCTCCATGACTTCAAAGTCAGCCTTCATATTCACCCCTTATGTATTCACCTCCACTTGCTCTAGTCGACCTATAGGGTAAATATTGTATTGATTTTTCAACCATAGTTGAATGGGCGACCAAAATAGACTTGACATCCCCATCAACTCCCAAGATTTTCTTGGAAAAATGTTCACGTCGAAACCCAGATGCAACATGACTCCATCCATGTCATAGCCACCAAGCTCCGTTGTCATTTTGAACTTTGTGCTAGTGCGCTTCTACTTACTGACTTGACACAAATCTCTCTCTGGTAGGGGGTTTGATATTGTTTTCTCTATCCCTTATTCCCCCATGCAAGTACCTAACATCCATGTCATATTTCTCGCAACATCCATATCATTGAGTAATCTTAAGCAACAACGTAAGAAATTACTTACTTGATCCACGTTCTCTTCCTCACGACCCAAGTTGCGCAACACACTTCAACTCCTCAAGGTGATGTTCCTCAATCACTCTCTTCTCCACGCATCGTAATTCTTCCTATCTACTAGCTTCTTCTAAGGATTGTTGCATCACATGCTGTATTTCTTCACGCATGTGAGCTTTCTCCAACAATCTTTGCATTGCGCACTGCAACTCTTCACGAGTGCAAGCTTCTTTCAGTGACCTATGTGTCACATGTTGCACTTCCTCTTGGATCCAGGCTTCTTCAAACGACCTTTGTGTCGTGTGTTACAACTTCTTGTGCACTCTTTCTTCTTCCATGGCTTTATG
>ML832685.1:60330-73209 GCA_009831015.1 Picea engelmannii
TTGTTAATGTTGAGAATTTGAAATTGTATGAGCCTCCTTTGATTGATGATCAAGGAGAGAATGTTCAGATTCCTTCTATAGATGATTTTTCCCTAGAATATCTTACAGAACTGCATGAAGACACCATCCTTGACAGGAGAATGCGAACTTCAAAACGAGGAAATGTGGAGTATCTTCGAGTTGGTCTTAACGGTACAAATCCAAGCAAAGCCAAGTGGATTGAGGTTGGAAAGGTGAGGGAGCTATACCCTCATCTTCAGATAGACTGAAAATAGTCTTTTGGAGGTCCAAAAGCTTTCCAATGGGGAGGTGTGATCAGGGGATCAAATTTTGCTCAAAAATTCAAAGTGCTCGGAATCACTTCAAATCGAATGGGAGCATAGGTCTCATCGTTACGAACCTAACGCAACTTGTTTGGGTTCAAACAGATGTCGGGAGCGAGAGATATCGCGTTATGTTCAAAATGACAAACATGTAAAAAAAGGGGTGCTGACTGTACAGTTCGTACGAACGCGAACGTGGCAGGCCATACGACACATGGCAGGCAGCTATTTGAACAGTTGGTAGGTGACATGGCTTGTTTGCAGCGAATGGAATGGCGACACGTGGCCCAATCAATGGCCACCACATGTCCCCTATATATTGGTTTAAAATTTATTTGGAGTCCACCGGATTCGACCCCGTGACCTCCACCCACGTGCAAAGCTTTGGCAAAGACCACCAACCAACGTGCCACCATAGTGTTTCTTAACACTATATGGTGCGGATTTTATTTGAATTCAAATGTTGTAAGTTTGGGCAGGGGGTCGGGCTGGGGCCTAGCCCCAACCCGTGGTTATGTTATATTGTAATATGGCCACGGTTTAAACCTTTGCGCACACATTCAAAACTAAACCTCGGTCGTATGTGTTGTAATATGACCATGGGCGTGCATATGTGTTGTAACATAGCCCTTTTAATATAGCCCGTGGTTACATATTTGTTGCCATATGACCATTGTTATATCGTGATGCGTGCGCGGGTATGTGTTTGGTTTGGATTTAAATTTGGTTCAAACGGTTATGTAAACTCTTGGCCCTTATTTTTAAACGCGTGGTCACATGGGTCATATGACCTTGTCCTTGAAGGTTAGGGGCTAGGTGCGCCCATAACCATCCTACAGTTTGCACGGTTCACACGGTTGCGCCCAGTGCTAAGTTTTTACACTTAAATATGCGTGTGGGCTAGGTTGAGCCAACAAGGGTGCATTTTGTAGATGCAGAGATAACAAAAAAGCCCAGCTAGGGGTTTTTGGATGTTCTGAAGCCATTGGAGCAGTCTATTTGGAATTTTGAGCATTGTAAAGCACATTTTTGAGCACTTTGAGCAAATAATACAAATGATCCATTGGAAGCTGGACCAGGAGATGTAGCCCAAGAGAGGGGTGAACTCCTTTATCATTTGTTGTGTTATGTGTTTTCTGTTCACTGATTTTGCTACTGTTTATATGCATCTTGAATGAGTAAATCCTATTAAAGTTGTGTTGCAAAGTTGATCCATTTTCATTTTAACACATAAAATTTTAACTTGCAAATATTTTCAAGAATACAAGTCTTCTTCATTTTAAGATCAACATGTCATCATCACTACCAAAAATAATATCATCAACATAACTTTCAATTAATAAAATATTACCTTGAGTTACCTTGATGTAGAGGTTGTTGTCTACGCTTCCTTTCCATAGTTCGTAGGGATATTTTTCATTGTTGTTTCCGAGCATTGCTCTGTTTTGAATGTGAACTATTGTATTGATCTGGATTATTTTGAGAACGACATGAAGACAAAAATATAACCGAGATATAATAATGAAATACACAAAAAATATAGAAGAGAGCACAAAAATACAGTGAAACCCAACTTCTATTGCTGAATAAGATAGAAAAACACCGTAGAACACAAACTGGAAAAGGGGGTAGCTTATCTCTAAAAAGAAAGAGATGTTGGCTACGCTTCCTTCACAAGAAGCTTTACATCACACTCCATTGCATGCTTAAATGGTCTCCTTCACCTCAATTATATAGGAGAGAGTGAGAGGAGAACAATTCCCATGATGCATGTGGGATAAATTGGACTAATTTTATAAAATGCCATAGGCATGTAAAATACTAGTACTTCCGGCGCGGTCACCCATCCCAGTACTACTCTAGACTGAGTGCGCTTAACTGTGGAGTTCTACCGGGATCCGATGCATTAATGCTATGTTGTAGGCATGTACGTAAAACCATTACATGATGTCTGTAATTAACAAATGAATATGACATTACATTCCATTCCCCATCAAAAGGGTGAATGTCATGGTTGATCAAAACCAGAGGCTCAAAATGGTGACTCAGTGGAAAAGGTGGATGGCCACCGAGATCCATCTGGATCATTCCTCCCCCCTTAGGAAGTAATGGTCTCCATTGCGTTGAGTGCCCGGGGGAGAGGGAAAAGCGTTTGCTGAATCTGCATCTTGATGAGTTGCTTTCCTTGTTGGAAAAGTTGCGCCTCTTAGCTTTTTGAAGGTTGTCATGAACTCGTGGATGGAAGGGTTGGAACTTTTTAACTAGTCTGGCTACATGATATTTCTGTGTGTATAAAGAATCTTTGTGCTTTGCTGCAATCTTGTTGACCTGCTTTTGTTGGATAGAAGGTGCTTGGGCCAAGGCTGTAGTGGTTGCAGTATCCTTCTGTTCACCTTTTGAACAAATTGTGAAGAAGCTAAATTTTGTAGTATGAGATACTACCTTGCGGCACTATTTAGGTGGGACATTAGTCAGAACCACCTATGGTATCCTGTAGAGATGACCCCCCATAGTAACAATGATACTACGGGGTCGAGACTCATAGATAGCATGATGCTTCCACATATATGGTTGGCCCAAGAGAACATCACAGACATCCTGCAAGGCAACATCACAAATACCTCGTCCTTGAAGGGCTGGATGTCGTATGACAATCAACACTGTTGGCTGACACAAAGATCTTGACCCTGGAGAAGCCACCCAATGTTTTATTGTCGTGGGTGTGGTGCTGTTGGCAAATCCAACTGCTTGACAACCTCTGCTGAGATGATGTTCTTTTGGCTTCGACTATCAACAATAAAATGCAGTGGGGTCCCCTTCACCCACATCTATGAATGGAAGAGTTGCTCCCCCTCCTCAGGATCCTCTTCTGGTTGTATTGTTGTAGTTGCAATAGTAGCAGTGGGTTCTGCATCAATGATCTGTATCCTTTTATTATTTTCTGAATCAGGGTCCAAGTCAAGGTTCGACTCATTGTCTTTGAACTTGGCCACCAATGAATGTATTTAGCGACATTCATCAGTGTTGTGCCAAGGGCTGTTGTGAAACTCACACCACTTTTCGGTGTCTTTCTTAGACTTCCCATTACCCTTCTTTGCTTGGATCTGGGATTGTCTCTCTTGAGGTTGGCCTTTCTTGCTTTGTCCATGCTTCTCCCACTTACTCTGCTGGTTGAATTTCTGCTCAATTTTGACTACATATCGATAAGAAACTCCCAGTGAAGAGATGTCCAAGAAATCCATCTATGTTTGGATGTACCTGTGTAGACCATTGCGGTACTTCAAAACCAAATGCCGCTCAGAGTGTTTGATACCCAGCTTTGACCGCAAGGTATGAAATATGTTGGTGTACTCCAACACCGTCTGGGCTCTTTTCTGACATAGAGTTGTCCATCTCATGTATTGGTCATCATAGTTTCCGATAGGGTAGAATTCCTCCTTTAGGGCATCTACAAAGGCTGCCCAAGTGGGTTCTATCCCAAAAAGTGTAGATTCATCCATGGTGTACCTCTCCCAAAAATTGACTTGTACCTTGAAGGGTGTTGCACTTGCAAAATGGTTGCTTGTTGAAGATGCCTCGGTTGCCGCCATCAATAGTCTTTGAAGGATCTGAGCGAAGTTGTCCATCATCTCGTTTCTTTGTCGCACAAGGGCTTCCTCGAGCAACGTCTTGAAAGGATCTCTTGCTCTTTCATCTCTCTTTTCTTCCACCATGGGAGGTTGCTTGGGCTAGCAAGAGTGGTTGTCCTCAAGAAAAACTAGCTCGAGACCCAAATCTCTATACCCTGACCTCATCGGGGACCTTCTCTAAGAAATGATAAAGAGCAGACTGCTCTGATACCACTAATCCAGATTATTTTGAGAACGACATGAAGACATAAATATAATCGAGATATAACAATGAAATACACAAAAAATATAGAAGAGAGCACAAAAATATAGTGAAACCCAACTTCTATTGCTAAATAAGATAGAAAAACACCGTAGAACACAAACTGGAAAAAGGGGGCAACTTATCTCTGAAAAGAAAGAGATGTTGGCTACGCTTCCTTCACAAGAAGCTTTACATCACACTCCATTGCATGCTTAAATGGCCTCCTTCACCTCAATTATATAGGAGAGAGTGAGAGGAGAACAATCCCCATAATGCATGTGGGATAAATTGGACTAAGTTTATAAAATGCCATAGGCATGTAAAATACTAGTACTTCCCAAGCGGTCACCCATCCCAGTACTACTCTAGACCAAGCACACTTAACTATGGAGTTCTACTGGGATCCGATGCATTAATGCTGTGTTGTAGGCATGTACATAAAACCATTACATGATGTATGTAATTAACAAATGAAGATGACATTACATTCCATTCCCCATCAAAAGGGTGAATGTCATGGTTTATCAAAACCAGAGGCTCAAAATGGTGACTCAATGGAAAAGGTGGATGGCCACCGAGATCCATCTGGATCATGTATGCACTGCATGTGTCCAAAAAATATCTGTCAATTTGGAATCCATTAGCATTGTTCGAGCCATTTCCTGTGTAATTATCATCCATTATGATAATGTTCCTTTGTCTATGAACCACTCTCCGAACCTATCTATGAATCCATGCTCTCGTCCACTATCATATATCTATCCAAACCTGCTAAGTGTTCTTACGAATCCATCTCTGTCCATATTTTCCAAGACTCTACTTGCACAACTGTTCATAATGCTAACCCATTTTTCACTATACTATCATGAAGTCTTGATTAATCTATCAAACTATACTTTTGCTAACTGATTGCTCTAAATCTGTCTTCTCAAACTCTGCAAGTTGCTCGAAGGATGGTTCTTTGGTCTGTCACAACTATCACATAGGATCCCCCTATCTAATATTCATATTACTTGGGAGTCTCTAAGCCAGATGGCCCAAAACAATTCCTGCTCTAATGTGTATTCATCATCATCTTCATTGGTAGATTCATTATCTTTCGGAGCTCTAACATCTTTCTTTCTGTCTGTGGATTCATATTTCACTACAATGCCTAAAAGTACAATCTCTTGAACCTATTCCTTATTTACCCAACCTTCCTTTCTTTCAGTTATTTTCCAAACCTTTCTGTATCTGACATCTTTCTTTTTCTCTATAGAATTTTCTTCATCTCGTTTTATTGCCAATCTTGCGATCTCTAGTACCTGGTCTTTGTTCACCAGTTCTTCCTGTTTTCTTATCCATACTTTCTTATATATGATATCGGTATTCTCTTTCATGGAAGTATCGATCATGCTTTGATGCAGACCCCCTATCTGTGCCTCGACAGGGTCTGCTGACCTCCCAGTCAAGGATCGTTCTTCTGTCTTCTTGAGCCGAAATGGATCCTTAGTTCCCTGCTGGAACCTTCAACGAATCCAGAAGTCCAAATATGAACTTAGCCCCGCGTGAATAAGGACTGAGCGCGAGCTCCTTCCCCACTTGACCAATACCCGTGACCACTGGCTTAGCCCACAAAGGGAACATCACATTTTGCGACTTTGCGAATCCTGCTATTGAGTCCCCTGACTCCTTTAAGTCCCAAAACCCAAAATAGGGCTTAACGGGCTCTAGCTCCTCCCTTGGATTCTCTCCATGTTCCCCTATCCTATGACCTAGGGCCAATCCTTTGAGCACGTCGCGTTTCACGATATCGAGACTCCTGACGTTGAGTTTCCCAGCTCCTTCAATCCCTAATACCCAAAAAGGGCTAACATGTCTTCAACTCCTCCTTTTATGTGTCTATTCATGTGACCCCTCCCTGTGACTCGTGGCTAACCCTTCGAGCACGTCGGGACTTCACACTTCGCGAAGTTGGAATTCAACCCGACGCTTGTCCTTCGAAAGCCTGATCCCCGAACTTCCGATTTGCCTCGCCCAGATAAACGGTCACCCTCCTTTGTGATCTGACAGCGAAGATATTTTCGTGATTTCGAGACTTCACGTGTCGCAAAGTCGAAGGTTGATATACCTTGGATCCTCCGATCCCTGAAATCCCGATTTGCCAAAATGATGAAACATCGATACTTCAGATTGACGAACCCAGTCTGACTCGATCCAATGACTGTGGTTGAATCACGATTTCCCAATTCGATATTTTCAACAACTCTGCCCTTTAAATCCTTCAGTAGTGAGCCAACGAAATTCCAAACGCTCGCCACGCGTCCTTTTCGATGGACGATCCTGATTCTTTCGCTAACTCTCCTTTCGCGAATTTTCTCCGGCCTTCACCTTCGTTCTCCTGGTGCCCAAATCCCCGGTGGATGTGGATCTCTGCCATGTGTCACCCTAAATCCAACGGTCCATAATGATTTCGCGATTTCAGCGGTCGCGAGTCTTCGTTCTTCGCCACCCTTATACGCCTGAGTTCCGGAACCTCGATGGCTCCCGGATCTTCGCCACGTGTCCTCCACAATGGACAGTGCCGATGTTTTCAGAACTTTGATGGGTCCTCTCTCCTCTACTTATATGAGGGTTAAGCCTCGTGCACCTTCTCCCGGATCCGATGACTATCGATCCTCTGCACTAGATCTGATGGCTCAAATCTAATCTCCTGCACTTTGAGAGGGGAATGGTCCCACCGTTATCCTCCGTGCAACTTCGCTTGATCCACTGGTTGTCGACTACCTGTGCTAGACCTGACAATCCAGATATATTCCCCTGCGTGCTCTTCTCTTGTTGTCTGGACATATTTTAAATGGTCCATATTTAATCCTTAGCGGTTGATCTAACGACTGCTGTACTCCTCCTTCTCCTAAGCTTTTTGGTTCTGAGACTTAGATGATTTTCTATGTGTCGAAGGTTTCAACCTTCGATCCTTCTACGAGCCTAGAGACTTTGGGTCTCATCTACATTCTGAGGATGTTGTCCCTCCTGAAATTTCTTCGCTCTAAAACCTTGAAGGTTCCTCGAGATTCTCCTCTCTGCTAACAATCTCTGCATAAAAGGCATTGTTCCTCCTAAGCTTTCGGATTTGGAATGAGTCTACGATCGCACACTCCTTGTGCAACTAAGATTTCATCAACCTCAAATCCGAAGTATTTCTTAAAAAGAAATGCTTCTCACCCTCTTGGCATTCTTCTGCTTGATGTACACCTTCCAGAGCTTTTCCTCGTAGAGTATTCAACAACTATGTTTCTCCTTTAACTCAACAAAGAGTACCTCCCATGAATGCTTGCACCGGCTCTATACCCACCTGGAAGACTCTACATAACCTTCAATGATTCTATTTCTTCTCTGTGCCTTTATATGCACGGTTCCTCCTCCAGAGTATTCATTAACTGTTAGGCTCCCTTTGAGTCTGTGAATCCTCCTGACATGTTCTTTTTTACTCCTTAGATTTCAGATGCACACTCCTTGCGCTGGCTACATAACTTCAACTGTTCTATTGTGCACTCCTTGCACAGCCTAAAGAACCCAAAATGAAATCGACAAACTCATAGATAGATAGTAAAACCTATCTATCACCTGTATCTACAACATACAGATGACATTCAAATGCATAAACACACACAAACAATTCATGGGCAGGAAAAACTGTTTTGTATTAATTTTAGAATGTCTATACAAATGTGTTTACAAAAACTAGACTCCTACAGAGTCTTAGTGCTCTCTCTCGAGACCCTTCTACTCAGGTCTCTCCTCTTCTAACTTTCTCCTCTGAGTCCTATTTCCCTAATTACTCTCTTTACAAAAATGAGGGCTCCATGAGCTTATCCTCTTCACAGTCTTAGTGCCATCGCTTTCTCCATTGTGACACAATACTTCTACAGCTACATTACATAAATGGATGCCTAGTCCTCATTACATCCTGGGATTGTTGCAGGCTACCATTTAAGGCAACCTCAACCACTACCCGTATAGAGGTGTGGCCTGGCATTTACAACCTTACAACATGAATGACCCATATCAGATCATATTTCAAAATTTAAAAGTGGGAGGGTCGGTGCCTCTCCCTTTCTCCATGAATGCGCACTGAATGTGATGGCACATATGATGAGGTGGAGCGATGCTCCCACATCATACTCCTCTACTGGAAAAATCATGAGCTCCTGCTCATGCGCTCCTATTCTCCAGTGTTGAAATCCACCTGGATCCCAAACCTTCCCTTGGAGTTGTCCTCTTGCTCCTCTTCTTCGCTCATGTTGTTGCTTTCCTGCTGCTCTTGCAGGTTCTCCTTTGTTCAACGTCTCTCTGCTGACAGACTCTTGCGTTGACCTCAACATCATCTTTCTGATTTCCTCAATCACCTTGTCCAACTGCTCTAGTGGTTGGCTCTCTTTATATAGCCTGCTCTGCTGCACTTCCTCCTTGGTAGTGGGTATATTAACTCGATCCCCCTTGCGATTTTATTCTTCTCTTGTGGTCTTAGCTTTCCACTTGGTTGCCGAATCCAGTTCTGTAGTCTTATCACTGAGCTACTACTCATCTTCACCTTCTGGCATATTTGCTTCTACCAATTCTCCTTGTGTTGGATCAAGTCCAACTTCTTCCAGCTGCTCCTGGGGCTGGTATGCTCCTCTACCTGTCTCCAACTTGACCTGTTGGATGTGCAAGATTTGCACCATTACCCTTCTCTCTAGGGCTTCCAGTTATTCATATAGATCAACAAAATCCATGTTGTCTTCTTCCTCTTCTATTGCAGGCTCCAGTGCCGCAGTCTTTGTTTTAGCTTCCTGGTTGAAAATTTTGAGCCATCCTTCTGAACGCTCATCTCCTTCTTCTAGGGTAGACATCAGTGTCTGCTCCAATTATTCCTCTTATTTGACAGTTTCTGCTGGTTGTCCTTCTTCCCCTGTTGCATCTACAACACATTCTCTGGCCTCAACTGGGCTATTTGGTAGGAATACCCGAATTCCCCCAATCATCAGAATGCTTTTCTGATCCTCCTCTTGGATGGTGCAAGTTTTTAACTTGTCATCATCTTCATTCACATGGTCTGCAAAACCACATGAATCTTCACCTATCAACACTCCTTGCTGACTTGAACTCACTCCTGAGTCCGTGAGACTTTCAGGCAGTCTCATTTCTTTCCCCCTACCCACCTGGAAATTAGGGAATTTTCCGCTGCCCACCTGGTAGACTATGAGATCCAGTGATCCCATCTTATTTCCTACTTGGTAATCTGAACTTTCATCACCGCCCCCTTGGCAGTATGCGAGACCTTCTGCTGATCTCTTCCCATTGTCTAACTGGAAAATTGAAAGTTCACTTCTTCCCACCTGGCAGTTTATGAGATCCTATGCTAATATCATATCATTTCCCACCTGGCAATATGAATTTCCACTGCTGTCCTCCTGACAGTCTACGAGATCCTCCAATGATATCACTTCATTTACCACCTAGCAATCGAAAAATTCATATCTGCCCTTCTGGAAATTTATGAGACCTGAAACTGATCTCCCTTCCTCATTACTGAGGGTTTCTCCAATTTCTGGCTCACAAATGCAAACCAGCTCTGTGTCAGTGAGGTTTTCATCATACCTCAACCACTTCCTCATCTCTTGTCGTTGTTTCCTGGCTAGCAACTTTTGAACATGCCATTTGGCTTTCCTGTTCAGAGGCCATTCATACCTCCAGTGTACTTTTGCCTCCTGCTGCATCTTTAATGTCAACTGTTCCATCCTCGCTCTTATCTCAATGACCTCTTTGTCAATTTCTGATTTACTCATTTGTTGGTGGTCTCCTCTTCCACCACGCTCATGGCCTTTAGTAGCCATTTCCATCTTCCACCTGCCCTCTCAGTAGGCCTATGGATCACTCTACATCCGAGAGCATATCCATCTCCTTCTATATCTCACCTGGATGTTCAAATTCTTCTTGTTGTTGTGTGCGTGCAACAACCTCCTCACAGAGCATCAGTACTTTTCTTCCTTCACCTCTTTTCACCTGAAATCTACAGACAAAGATCTTAGCTCTAATACCATATGATGCAGACCCCCTACCTGTGCCTCGGCAAGGTCCGATGACCTCCCGGTCAAGGATCGTTCTTTAGTATTCTCGAGCCGAAATGGCTCCTTAGTTCCCTGCTGGAACCTTCAACGAATCCACAGGTCCAAATGCGAACTCAGCCCTGCGCGAATAAGCATTGAGTGCAAGCTCCTTCCCCACGTGACCAATACCCGTGACCACTGGCTTAGCCCACAAAGGGCGTGTCGCATTTTGTGACTTCGTGAATCTTGCTATTGAGTCCCCTGACTCCTTCAAGTCCCGAAACCTGAAATAGGGCTTAACGGGCTATAGCCCCTCCCTTGGATTCTCCCCTTGCACCCCTGTTCTATGACCTAGGGTCAATCCTTTGAGCACGTTGCGTTTCGCGATATTGGGACTCCTGACTTGGAGTTTCATGACTCCTTCAATCCCTGATACTTGAAAAGGGATAATGGGTCTTCAGCTCCTCCTTTTATGCGTCCGTTCATGTGACCCCTCCCTGTGACCTGGGGATAACCCTTCGAGTAGGTCGGGACTTCACACTTCGCGAAGTTGGAATTCAACCCAACGCTTGTCCTTCGAAAGCCTGATCACCGAACTTCCGATTTTCCTCGCCCAGATCAATGGTCACCCTCCTTTGTGATTCGACGGATCATATCTTTTCATGATTTTTGGAATTCATGTGTTGCAAAGTCGAAGGTTGATATACCTTGGATCCTCCGATCCCTGAAATCCTGATTTTCCAAAATGATGAAACGTCGATACTTCAGATCGATGGCCCCCAGTCTAACTCGATCCAACAACTGTGGTTGAATCACGATTTGAGAGTTCCAACAACTCCGCCCTTTAACTCCTTCAGTAGCGAGCCAACGAAAGCAAGAACGCTCGCCACACATCCTTTTCGATGGACGATCCTGATTCTTTCGCTAACTCTACTTTCGTGAATTTTCTCTGGCCTTCACCTTCGTTCACCCAGTGCCCAAATCCCTGGTGGATGTGGATCTTTGCCACATGTCACCCCAAATCCAACGGTCCATAATTATTTCGCGATTTTGGCAATCACGATTCTTCGTTCTTCGCCACCCTTATACGCCTGAGTTCCGAAACCCCGATGTCTCTCGGATCTTCGCCACATGTCATCCACAATGGATGGTCCCGATGTTTTCGAGACTTTGATGGGTCCTCTCTCCTCTGATTATACAAGGGTTAAGCCTCGTGCACCTTCTCCCGGATCCGACAACTATCGATCCTCTGCACTAGATCTGACAGCTCAGATCTAATCTCCTGCACTTTGAGAGTGGAATGGTCCTGCCGTTATCCTCCATGCAACTTCGCTTGATCCAATGGTTGTCATCTACCTGCCCTAGATCTGACGGTCCAGATCTATTCCCTTGTGCGCTCTTCTCCTGTTGTCTTCACATATTTTTAACAGTTCAGATTTAATCCTCAATGGTTGATCCGATGGCTGTTGTACTCCTCCTTCTCCTAAGCTTTTTGGTTCTGAGACTTAGACAATTTCTAAGTGTCAAAGGTTTCAACCTTCGATCCTTCTATGAGCCCATAGAATTTGGGTCTCATTTGCATTCTAAGTACGTTGTCCCTCCTGAACTTTCTTCGCTCTAAAACCTCTAAGGTTCCTCGAGATTCTCCTCTCTGCTAACAGTCTGTGCACAAAGGAATTGTTCCTCCTGAGCTTTTGGATTTGGAATAATTCCACGCTCCCACACTCCTTGTGCAACTAAGATTTCATCAACCTTAGATCCGAAGTATTTCTTAAAAATAAATGCTTCTCGCCCTCCTGGCATTCTTCTGCTCGATGCACACCTTCCAGAGCTTTTCCTCATAGAGTATTCAACAACTTTGTTTCTCATTGAAATCGACAAAGAGTCCCTCCTATGCATGCTTGCACCGACTCAATACCCACCTGGCAGACTCTACAGAACCTTCAGTGATTCTGTTTCTTCTTTGTGCCTTTCTCTACACAGTTCCTCCTCTAGAGTATTCAGTAACTCTGAGGCTCCGTTTGAGTCTGTGAATCCTCCTGGTGTGCCCTCCTGGCATGTTATTTCTAACTCCTTAGAGTTCATATGCGCGCTCCTTGCGCTGGCTACATAACTTCAACTGTTCTGTTGTACACTCCTTGCACAACCTAAAGAACCCAGAATGAAATCAACAAACTCACAGACATATAGTAAAACCTATCTATCACCTGTATCTACAACATATAGATGACATTCAAATGCATAAACACACACAGACAATTCATGGGCAGGAAAAACTGCTTTCTACTAATTTTAGAATGTCTATACAAATGTGTTTACAAAAACTGGACTGATTCAGAGTCTCAGTGCTCTCTCTCGAGACCTCTCTACTCAGGTCTCTCCTCTTCTAACTTTCTTCTCTGAGTCTTATTTCCCTAATTACTCTCTTTACAAAAACAAGGGCTCCATGAGCTTATCCTCTTCACCATCTTAGTGCCATCACTTTCTCTATTGCGACACAATACTTCTACGGCTACATTACATAAATGGATGCCCAGTCCTTACTACGTCCTAGGCTTGCTGCAGGCTACCATTTAAGGCAACCTCAACCACTACCCGTACAGAGGCGTGGT
>ML832686.1:0-12893 GCA_009831015.1 Picea engelmannii
AAAAACCCCAAAAATGACTATTAGAACTCTGAAAATGGATCTTGTCTCATCCAGTCATGACCTCTTCTACATGTGGCCTCCAAGCTTCCCTGAGCTTCTCTGTGGAAAAAACACCTGTAAAAGTCCTCCAATGGATCTGAAACTTATCCCAATGTGTTCAGAGCATAATAATTAGTCAAAAATGACTATTCAGTCTCAGAAAATAGACATGTGCTCATCTGAGCAAGGCCTCAAACAATGAGGGCTTCAAGCTCCCTGGAGCTTCCTCAAACTTCAATGGTTAAAAACCTGCAAAATAAGTCTTCAAATTCCTGTGAAAACAGTTCCAATGGACTCAGAACGTCCAAAAACCCCTAGTTGGGCTTTTTCGGCACCTCATTTGGCCAAAAACTGAAGAAGTTAGGCCTCCTGCCATTTTTCTCCTTCAAGCTTCCTGTCTCTGGTTCGCCATTTCGCACCTGTGTGTATGAACCCGGCTTCTGGGCGTTTACCATGCCTAAACCCAGCACTCGCGCGCATTCCGAAATTGGTGCCAAAATGTCGCATCGTTAGCGAACTAAACCCCCAAATTCCAGAGGTGTTGGACGCATGGGGGCCATGTGGCCACATCCCAACGCGAAAATAGGCCTTCGTTTAAAAGATTAACTGTGGGCTTGACAAGTGTCGGGCGGATGTGTTATCCGTTTGAAAACCCAAACTAAAACCCAAAAACACGCACGCTCCGAGAGTTGTGGTCGCATGTGGTGTAGAAAACCAAGGGCTAACTTTAAAAATCAAACCCCACGCGCACATTTAAACATAGTATAAACCCCGCGCGATAGATTAATATATGGTTATATGAAAGTTTACAAGCCACGGGCCATGTGTTTAACCCGCGCACACAATGGTCGTATGAGAAATCGATAGAACCAAGGCTATACATTTAGAACCCCGCGTGCAACAAATGGAGGTTAGGGTCATATGTAACCAACGCGCGCGCATAAGAACCGGGGGCTGGGGCTTAGCCCCAGCCCTAACCCCGCGCCACTATGCCATAACTTCAAGTTAAATAATTTTAAAAACATATGGTTATTAAGGAACAATATATGGCGCGTTGGTAAAGGCGGAGTATGTTAAGGCTTTGTACAGTGGAGAGAGGTCCAGGGGTCGAACCCCATGGACCCATAAAATTTTTATAAAACCAATCAATCGACCATAGCCAATAAACGGGTGCCACGTGGCAGCCCTTCATTGGACCACGTGGCACCCTACCATTCGCCAAAAATGATGCCACGTGTCACAAACAGATTCGTCCAACTGCCAGCTAATCACAAGCTGCCACATCAGCACTGTACGGTCATCGTACGGACTGTACGGCCCTACCACGTCACCACTGTACGGACTGTACGGACAGGTACAGTCAGCATCAAAAAAAAATTCATGTTTGCCTTGGCGAACAGATCGTGATATCTTATCCATATGGACTCTGTTTGAGAAAGTAAATATACCGCCGGAATCAGGAAGACGAGACGGACGTAATGGCACAGTTTTCGTCGCATTCTGGACACTTTTAAATTTGAGCAAAATTTTGACCCCTGGTCTAGATTTTGATCAATCAACACAAATATTTACAAGAAACTAAAGATTATTAGAATTTTTTGTCATTTCATAATGATCGTTACCTTTAAGAAATAAGCACACTACGTTGATGAACAATTATCTCTTTTACAAGAGAAAAAATATCATGTTCCCTTCATAAAAGATATGGAATTTTTCTTCTAGTTATCAACTTTAAATTCTTACTTTTAGTTGTACTTCTTAGAGTTTTGAGTTTTTATTTAAGACTGAAGTAAACAACAGGCCATCAAAAATCCAATCCGATCCAAATCACGAGGATTATATTTTTTCAACTTAAGAGGAAATATGTCCAAGTGCATTATGTTATCAAAAATTTGTGGGATAACTAAGGCGATTATGTCTCGAGGCCCTCAGGTTGCAGATATTGAGTGTCGAGAGACCATATGACTAGTAGTGTTCACTTGCACTTACGAAAGCTCACTCTATCACCACATTCTAATCCATTTCTAGCGCATACACCACACCAGCCAACTTATGGAAGGTAAATGGGTCTTGCTCCATGCGGAAAACATCAGGTATTGTGGCAGGTAATCACCCTAATACTTTAGGCATTTAAACATGTTGTATTTAAGATTCTTTTGATTATAGAACGCATGCTTGGACATTATTCTTTTGACCCTCTTTCACCTTGGTGAGTGTCATAGATTTCCTAGTAAGTAGCCAACCTTTGGGGAAGGTTTGTGACTAGGGTTCCCTTAAGGGGTTATCGTACCATTCCTGACCATATTTACCACCTTCCACTCATTACACTCCCATCATATTGTCTTATTCTAGGCCCTTTGACTTTAGTGACCCAAGAAGGGCATGTACCTCATTTCATGGGAAGAAGGGACTGAAGGCCCGGAGGGATTTTTGTTGGCTAAAAAGATAAAAGCATAAATATAGACCTTCCAGATGCTTCTCCCAGGGATCCCCAAGAAATAAATGAAACACTTCTCTATAAGAAATGGGGGACCCACACAAAATTAAATGATAGTGAATGCTTAAGGGGTTAGTTGGAGGATGGGAGATCTCATCACGATCTGGCCTATCATGATCATAGGTATTTAGCAGTATGAAATTATCATCATCTAGTCACCAAGCTAGGGTAGTGGCTCTCAGTTACACAACTGAGAGAAAGAGGGTATCATCACGAGCCAACCTTCTCATTTCCACGAGGTATTTGTGAATGACATTTTTGTTATCTAGACACCAAGGCAAGATAGTGGCCTTCAATTTGTTCCTTAAAACATGAAAGAAGTAAAGAATGGAAAGAATATGGGCTTGGAAAAAGTTCATCGCAAACGAAGGTGCCACACACCCTCTACGAAGAAACCCATGAATGAGATAATACGATCCATTGTATGTCATGAAACTCTTTGACCTATGAATTATAAGCCCCTTCCACCTCATCATCCACTACATAACCTTGAAATTCCATCCTCGATAGCATCCCCTACTTCAGGGCTTTGGTCTAGCCAATAGGACTTTTATGACACCCCTACCATACTTAAACTTGGCCAATTGTATAGGGTCTTTGAGCACTTGTTTAATTTTATGAGGTAGTTTTGATGCACATTATTAGGTGCCTTGTTTATTAGATGTGGTTTACACTTGTCATGATGTCTTTTACTTTATATCTTTGGAGGGCGTACCTTTTTGTTTTGCAGGACCCTCATTGGTGGCCAGTTTTGGGAGAGCAAGCCTAGCTTGGGCTTCCATGGGGAAAGATTCCCATGGATTGGATGCCTAGGGACTGCACGTCGGATCATAGTGACATGCCTTTGGAGACCTAGAAGATGCCTTGGATGACCACACCATGCCTTCACATGCCAAACTACTTTCTCAGGAGGGGAAAAATGTCACTTTTTTTAGGCTTTACGTCATAGAGGGGCTAGGGTTTTGGTGGTGATGGAGTTGCTCATTGACACTTGGAATGATTTGACCGGAGGAGGAATGGAGATACTTTGGTGCATTATGAGGAGGATCAAGGAGCCCCAACGACCTCCTTCTCCTTCTCCAACAACTTGGAAGAGTGTCAAAACGTCCCCTAAAGGGGTGACGTCATCTTATTTTTAGGGTTTCTATTGTGCAAAAGTGAAATTTAAATGAATTATTTAATATTATTTTTGTAAAGGGGAAAGATTATGATTTTTGACCCCTATCTTGTGGTTTACCCTAAAATTATGTGCACAAACATACTTGAGGACATTTTGTATAAATAGATATGAACTCTATTTCATTTTAATATAGCTCTCCCTTATGGAGAAGGATACTCGGCTGAAATTTACGCCCTATTTAGGAATTTCTCATTGTCTCTTGGTTGCTACTCTCTTGTAATGATTATACTTTGGCTATTGGATGGATGGATGATGCGCTATCTCTAGTGGAGGACTATTTTTTTCTTTATGGTGGATTTGCTTGGTTAAAAAGAGGTTTATCTTGTTAATGCTTGGAATAGGTAAGGAATCTTGTTGTTATTGCTTCTTTTCTTGGTTTTAAGGTTAATTTGGTTAAGATTTTGGGGATTATAATTGCATACAACCCCACTAATTCCATTGTAATTTTCTTGAAATACTTTATTGCATAAGGAAATACTAGGATGAGTAAAAGGGTTTACACCCTCTTAGGGTTTTTCCTAGCTAGCTTAGCTTGCCTTGGGCAGTGAAAAGGATTACAACCCAAAGGAAGTAGCTCACCTAGATATTTAATTTTGAGACTCCACAACCCAATATTTAAATTCACTAATATTATTTTCATTGGAGAAATAAAATCATTGCATCGATATACGTGAAAACACGAGATTTTAATATTGTCTAAATTGGAATCTATTCTATGTGCTCTAAGCTTGCTAAGGCCACAGGGGAGTTTTGATTGGTCAAGGATATCTCATTATTTTTATAAACTTTATGCTACATCCATTAGGTCTGCAGCAAACTCATTTAACTTCTTTCTCTTACTCACTATTCATCCGTCAAAAATTTCTAAGAAGCAGCCATAATAATCTACTAATCATTGTGCATCTTTTGGGTGGTTTACTTGTGATTTTTGGTGGTTGAATCTTGCTACTATAGAAATTGTTTGCTACAGCCATAAGGATGCTACAATAATTCTCTGAAAACACTATCTAGCAGCCCTCTTTTAGCGTCAAAGTTTGTGCTTGAATATTATAAAGTTATCTATTGGTTTAGTGCTTCATTGTCCAATAATTGTTTAACAATTTTGATCGTTAATCCGCAGTAACTATCTATTACTCTTGCTGATATATATTTATGTTTACTACTGCAATTGAGGATAGCAAGCTTAACTTTCTGGTCCACTTAACATTAAATTTTTGTCCCCCCTAACATATGCTGCGTACAGTTGGTTTTTCTTGTGTCTCGGGCAAGTACAAACACTCTTAGCAGATACCCAAGGTCTTGGCAACCTTAAACCTCTCCCAATAATCATTCTCAATATGTATTCCATATAGTAACTTGACCTATAGGGGATTCCATTCATACATCTCAATTTCCATCTCATTTCCCCCTGTGATCACTGGGATTCCCCCTTGAGGTGATTCTAACATCTCTAAAGTGACGGGAATACCTCCCTAAGGTGACAGTGGGTAGGTGTTCTCAAAATTTTCTCCATTTTGGTGGTTGGGTTGGGATTTTCCCAACCTACAACTTGTGCGATAACATTTTTGAACCATTGTCGGGGATGATTTTGAATCCTCTTCCGAACCCTAACAACACTTTGGCAAGATTTGACCTCAAATCCTTTACCCTTAGCTTGCCTGAGAACTCCATTGAAGAACATTCCATTTCCACCCTTGATGAGCTCTCTTTGAGACTCATATGGCGACTTCCTTCCCAAAACCTACCTTTCCATGTCTCCCCCTTTCCATCCTTTGATGAGCCTTGATCTCATTTGGCGACTCCATTGAGGTGTCTTTTCAATCAATGGAAATATGGCACCATGGGATGAACCCTCATCCAGAACTTGTTATGCCTCGAAGAGGGAACTTTTACAGATGGAAAAGGAAAAGGCCACTAATAAAGTTGTTGAGGAGATGATGAGTCGTATAAAAGAGTTATTTCCCACCAAAGAACTAGCCCTTGAAAATGAAGAAGTGCTTGAGGGATAGACATCTCCCAATGAATTTTCTCATGTTGAATATATAGATGATACATTTGATGAAGAGGAAGCACTTGCATCTGCCCTTCCACTTGGTGAAGACATCCATGTCTTTACTCCTCCTGCACACAAAGAAAAAGAGATGGTAATTTTTGTTGATGGTCTTGTGAAAGAACATTTACATATGGTTGATAAGCATATAGACACTTTCATACAAACTGGAAGACACAGGTGGGATTTCGATCGTATCATTTTTTATAGAGACCCCATTTTTAGCATTGAGGGTATCCCTCAAGAAAAGGGATTTGAGTTTTCATCTTCAGAGGACTTATTTTCATGTGTATATGACTCATATGTTTGGGAGCCTAATGATGACATGATTACATATTTGCTCGAGGACTCTCAACCACCTTCGTCCTCAATTTTGGAAGAATACTATGACGTGGCCATCTCAGAGAAATCAGAGACTCACTCTACAAATAGGAAGTGATTTCATATTGATTATTTATACAGGGATTCACATATTAAGAGGCCTCATTTTTCTTTCTCTACACCTGAGTCTGTCCCTTACCTCATCCCTTCCTCTCAAGGAGATAATGAGGTCTTCTTGGGATCTCTCATATCTTCTCGGTATTCAGGAAGCAATGATCATTTTCATGAGGATGAAGATGAGCCATCGTCTACATACAATAGCCCTATTCATAGATGGATTATTCAGGATTGTGTTTACACTTTTATGCAGGATGATTAGACTGATGGCTTCTATTTCCAGCAGGATTTCCTCCCTCCCACCCATCTCCATGAGTTTCATTTTACGATTGATTATACAACTATTTATGCTCATTACCATTATGTTCTTGACTTATCTTTCTTGTTTTACATAATTGAGCACATGGGGAGATACTTTGACAAGATGATCTACTAGTTGCACTGGTTGTATGACTTCACCTGACATATCCTATCATTTGATCTTCAAGGCCCCAAGGCCCCAGGTAAGTAGGTAGGGCATCTTTCTTTCCTTGCATTTGCATGTTTCATTTTAGTTTAGATGCATTTCATATTTCATTTTGTTCTACTTGCATATTGATTTCATGCTTAGTTTAGAAGTTTTTGAAAAAATACTAAAATTTTCTTTTCTAGATTAGTTTTCATTTTTGGATTTTGATGTATATGTATGAAGGGTGATAGAACTACACTAGATTTTATGGTTTCTTGTTTCAATGTAGGAAAATGAACACCAGGAGATGTTGCGGTTCTCATGCACTCTACGACGAACACATGTCCCCATGTAAGAGCCAAATGTTATGCCCATTTTGTGGGATAACTAAGGAGATGATGTCTCGAGGCCCTCAAGTTGCAAATATGGAGTGTCGAGAGACAAAATGACTAGAAGTGTCCACTTGCACATATGGAAACCCACTCTATCACCACATTCTTATCCATTTCCAGTGCATCCACCACACCAACCAACTCCCGAAAGGCATATGGGTCTTTCTCCATGCGGTACAAGTCAGGCATTATGGCAGGTAATCACCCTAATATTTGAAGCATTTAAACATGTTGTATTTAAGTTGCTTTTGATTATAGAACGCTTGCTTGGAAATTATTATTTTGACCCTATTTCACCTTGGTGAGTGTCATAGATTTCCTAATAAGTGGCCAGCCTTTGGGGAAGGTTTGTAACTAGGGATCCCTTAAGGGATTATCGTACCATTATCGACCATACCACCTTCCACTCATTAGACTTCCATCGTATTGTCTTCTTCTAGGACCTTTGACTTTAGTGACCCAAGAAGGGCATGTACCTCATTTCATGGGAAGAATGGGTTGAAGGCCCAGAGGAATTTTTGTTGGATAAAAAGATAAAATCCTAAATATAGACCTTTCAGATGCTTCACCCAACGATCCCCGGGAAAGCAATGAAACGCTTCTCTATAAGAAATGGGGGACCCATAAAAAAATAAATGGTAGTGAATGCTTAAGGGGTTAGTTCGAGGATGGGAGATCGCATCACGAGCCGACCTATCATGAGAATAGGTATTTAGCAGTATGAAATTAACATCATCTGGTCACTAAGCCAGGGTAGTGGCTCTCAGTTCCACAACTGAGAGAAAGGGGATCTCATCACGAGCCAACCTTATCATTTCCGCGAGGTATTTGTGAATCACCTTGTTGTTATCTAGACACCAAGATAGGACAGTGGCCTTCAACTTTTTCCTTAAAACATGAAAGAAGTAAAGAATGGAAAGAATATGAGCATGAAAAAAGTGCATCACAAACGGAGGTGCCACGCACCCTCTAAAAAGGCACCCATAAATGAGATAATATGAGCCCTTGTATGTCATGAAACTCATCGAACTATGAAGTCTAAACCCCTTCCACCTCATCATCCACTACATAACCTTGAAATTCCATCCTTGGGAGCATCCCCTACTTGAGGGCTTTGGTATACTCAATAGGACTTTTATGACACCCCTCCCAGACTTAAACTTGGTCAATTGTATAGGATCTTTGAGCATTTGTTTGATTTGATGATGTAGTTTTGATGAACATGATTAGGTGCCTTGTTTATTAGATGCGGTTTACACGTTTCATGATATCTTTGACTTGATATCTTTGGAGGGCGTACCTTTTTGTTTTGCAGGACCTTCCTTGTTCACTAGTTTTGGGAGAACAAGCCTAGCTTAGGCTTCCATGGGGAAAGAATCTCACAGGTTGGATTCTTAGGGCCCTCACACCGGATCATAGAGACATGCCTTTGGAGGTCTATAATACACTTTGTATGACCTCACCATACCCTCACATTCCAAATGACTTTCCCAGGATGGGAAAAACATCACCTTTTTTAGGCTTAATGTCATAGAGGGGCTAGGGTTTTGGTGGTGATGTTGTTCATTGACACTTGGCATGATTTGAATAGAGGAGGCATGGAGAGACTTTGGTACATAATGAGGAGTCTCAATGAGCCCCAATTACCTCCTTCTCCTTCTCCAATGACTTGGAAGAGTGTCAAAATGTCCCCTAAAGGGGTGACATCATCTTATTTTTAGGGTTTCTATTGTGCAAAAGTGAAATTTAAATGAATTATTTAATATTAATTGTGTAAAGGAGAAATATTAGGGATGTTCACCCCTATATTGTGGTTTACCCTAAAATTATGTGGACAAACATATATGAGGATATTTTGTATAAATAGATATGAACTCTATTTCATTTTAATATAGCTCTCCCTTGTAGAGAAGGATACTTGGCTGAAATTTGCACCCTATTTGGGAATTTCTCATTGTCTCTTGGTTGCTACTCTCTTGTAATGGTTTTAATTTGGCTATTGGATGGATGGATGATGTGCTATCTCTAGTGGAGGACTATTTCTTGCTTTATGGTAGATTTGCTTGGTTAAAAAGAGGTTTATCTTGTTAATGTTTGGACTAGGTAAGGAATCTTTGTTGATATTGTTTCTTTTCTTGGTTTCAAGGTTAATTTTATTAAGATTTTGGGGAGTATAAGTGAATACAACCCCACTAAGTCCATTTTAATTGTCTTGAAATACTTTATTGCATAAGGAAATACTAGGAGGAGTAAAAGGGTTTACACCCTCCTAGGTTTTTCCTAGCTAGCTTAACTTGCCTTGGGGAGTAAAAAGGATTACACCCCCAAGGAAGTAGCTCACCTAGCTATTTAATTTTGAGACTCCACAACCCAATAGTTAAAGGCACTAATATTCTTTGCATTGGAGAAATAAAATCATTGCATTAGTATACGTGAAAACATGAGATTTTGATATTGTCTAAATTGAAATCTATTCTATGTGTTTTAAGCTTGCTAAGGCCACAAGGGAGTTTTTATTGGTCAAGGATATCTTATTGTTGTTATAAAATTTATGCTACATCCATTAGGGGTGCAACAAAATCATTTAACTTATTTCTCTTACTCACTATTCATCTGTCAAAAATTGCTAAGAAGCTGTCGTAATAATTTACTAATCATTGTGCATCTTTTGGGTGGTTTAGTTGTGATTTTTGGTGGTTGAATATTGTTGCTATAGAAATTGTTTTCTACAACCATAAGGCTGCTACAATAATTCTCTGAAAACACTATCTAGCAGCCCTCTTTTACCGTCAAAGTTTGTGCTTGAATATTGGAAAGTTATCTATTGGTTTAGTGTTTCATTTTCCAATAATTATTTCACACTTTTGATGGTTAATTCTGCAGTGACTAGATATTTCTCTTGCTGGTATATGTGAGGATATTTAGACACTTAGGAGTTAGTAAGATCTACTTGGTCTATTATGTCGTTAGGTAAAAGTGTGTTTTCTAGTGTGTTTCTTTAGTATGCATTAGTATGCATTTGTAGTTAGGAAATCCGACGGTCACGATATGTTCCCGACATAGAGTGATCTGACGGTTCATACTCTCATTGATCTTAACGGCCATTGATATGTGACTTAACACCCGATTGGTCCATGATCTCCATTTAAAGAGCATGGAGGGTCATTTTCCTATGATCGATTGTGAGAAACTCTCTTGTAAAATATCTCTGTAATATTTTTCTTTGCATTAATAAATTGTTCCAAGTGGCCGCGTTGGCTAGGGTCGTGGATGTTTCCCCGTAGGGGTTTTACCATGTGAAAACATCGGTGTGTTGATCTTTGATCTAGTTATGTGAGTGGTTACTGGAGGTGTTCATCCTCTGTTGGAATACCTATGTTGTCGAACATGGTATCGAAGCATGTTTGAAGACCCGCTTTTGTTGTAGATCGAGATCATGAAGCTGAGTTGCCTCATCTCCACTTTTTGTCATTTACATACATTTATGGGATGAGAGGACTGTTCCATTGCATCCGGAGCGCTTGTTTCAATTAGGAACACTTTTTTTTCACTCAAAAAAATATTTTCGTTTGCCCAAGATACGGCCATTACAGTCAGATCCGAAGGTATAAAGCTTGAATACACATTTTTTAAAATTTTTGCAGAGTAGTATTTTGGTTTTATTTCGGTTTTGTTTTATTTATTTTTGGGTTTCTACTCTTTTAGATCTACGTATGCTCTTTTCCCCGATCCATGTGCGATCTCGGAAAATTAGAAACAGATAGGAAAAGGTGCATCTTCCGGGTAAGCTAACCAAGATCTAACCCTTGTTGTCATCGAGAAGCGAAATTTTTTTCTTGTGCGAAAATAGTTTTTTTCAACAACACCCTCAATCCTCCTTCTAAACATTACAATATATTTTGCTAGATCATTTGGTTAAAAGTTGCCTTATTAAGTAAGAGGTCTTGAGTTCAAGTCTCTCTTTTGTTACCTTTTTTGAAAAAGTTCATGCTAAAATTGTAAAGTGTATCTCACTTCAAGTATAAAAGTGAATCACTATAAGTAGCTTTAATATTTTATTTTAGAGTTATTTATTTTGCATGCAATTTTTATGTTATAAAGTAACTTCATTGTAAAAGTGATCCCCACTTCTCTTTATAAAAGTGGGCCACTTTATAAAGCAACTTACACAATCACGTGGTCATTTGGTTGTCGATTGTGCCTTTTTTTAAAAGGGCATAACTCTAACATCGGAAATCCGTTTTCAATGCCGTTTTTTTTAAAACCACATAACTTTTCGAGCTCTTTCCATCCAAATCATCAGTTTAAGTTTTTAAATCCACATTATTTGTATATTTAATATGGCTTCTACAAGTATTGTCTTGCTTACCAGCAACAACTACTTCCAATGGAAATCTCATATGGAAGATTTATTAAGAAGTAAAGGCTTGTATCGGATTACCTTGGGAAAGAAAAAAGCACCCACTGATGTTGATAAGAAATCCAAGTGGGATAATAGGAATGACGAAGAACGTGGACTAATCAGAATTTCCATCTTTCTTGATTTAAGGTACCACCTTCAAGATATTGATGACCCCAAAGAAGCTTGGAACACGATTGAATCTGTGTTTGGTAAACTCAATATTATTCGAGCATAACAGTTAGAAAATCAAATACTAACCTTGAGTCCAAATGATTTTTCTTGCCTTGGAGACTATCTATCTAGGTTTAAAACACTCAGAATTTTATGTGAAGAATGTAAGATAAAGATGGAGGAAGAGCGATGTATCTATATTATTCTTTCTAAGCTAGGTAGTGCATATTCTTTGTTTGTATCTACCTTTTATGCCATGAGAGAGGCTCTACGGGAAGAATCTTATGAAAAACCCACTCTTGAGTCCTTTTGTGCTTCTTTGATTCGAGAGGAAGATAAGCTTGTACAATTTGGAGTGATCAACATTACAGGTCCCTCCAACAAAGCCTTAGTTGCCCAGCAGAAAGATAAACCCAAGTATCAAAAGAAGCAACATCCTCGCTACAACAACAAACAACATAAGGGTCCCAAACCTGCTTAGATAGCTTCAACTCCTACTGGTGAAAAAGGAGCAAAATATAAAAGTAAGAATACTAACAGACATTGCAACTTTTGTGATAAAGATGGTCATGATGACTCCAAATGTTTCAAGAAGATGGCAGATTTAGAAGCAGCGATGAAGAAGCACAACATCAGTATTGATTCTACTTCTTCTTCTCACGGACATGCACTTTCTGTAGAATTTTCAATACAAATTAAGTATTTCCTACAATTCTCCTGATCTAACAATTATATGCCACTGTTAAATACAGAATCGCTTCTGCTATTATTCTTGCGAAAAATTAAACCACAATCACAAAGTGAAATATCAAGAACACATAACACATAAGTTTTACTGGGAAAGTGTAAAGCTAAAAACCCTACTATCATATATTATGTATATCATGGATCATGAAACAATCTCATACAAAACTCTAATCCAAGAGCTCTCAGTACAATACAATCGCCTCACACTGTCATACAAAACTCAACAAATACATGTGCCAATTTTGTCTCCAGACAGCCTGCCTCCTCTGCACAATCCCTGCAATTAGAATTCTCACAATTGAATTCAAATTGCCTAGTTTGCACATGCTCATAATCATATCCACTGCATGTGTGATTGCATGAGTGCACTTCACTCAAATCACAATTGATAGCCAAACGGTCCCTTTCACCTGTTATCTCAACTGGGTCTCCACTGGATCTGACATGCATGTAGTTAACTGTGGCGAATCTTCAGTTGCATGTGAGTTCACTGATTTGAATTAATTAATAATTAATTCACTGAACTCTC
>ML832686.1:34791-52489 GCA_009831015.1 Picea engelmannii
GCTACCTCTGTTACTCAAGAAGGATATCAAATGAATTGTTGGGTCTCCTTCCTCGACATTTTGTTCAACTTCAATCTCTTCTTTGGATTTTGAATCTAACTCAACTTCTCCATTTCTTCTATTCTCTAACTCTTCTACTCTTCTTCTTAATTCTTTAATTTCTCTATTTCTTGCACCTCCTTTTGTTGCTCTTTCTCTTCGCAATGGAATCCTTATGAGTTGTCTTGCATCCCTCACTTAGACCAACATTCACAGGTCTTACCTTCAGGCAATGGTCTCTCACAACTCAGGAACCGAACTTGATCTGATACCATTTAACGCAGTAGCAAATCCCTGCAACCAAAGATGATCCTGCATCACTAAGCATTGGAGGAATTTTCATATGTTAATTCAATCGGAAATGATATATAAATTTGGGCCAATGGTATAACCCCACACACCTAAAAAGGGCTATGGCTAATAAAATTGTGAAGAGTTTTGTTGTAGTTGTGTTGAAAATAAGGAACGTTTTCATCCATATACACGGATGCTTGGAGTTGTACATTTTAAGGATATGTATAGTCATATGTTGAATTTGTTGGTGTGTACATTACTCTAGTATAAAAGGTAGCTTAGTTGTTCATCTTGATGTTCATTATGAACCAAAATATATCGAGGAACATGTTGTCCATATCAAAAATATTTATCTTTCGAAACCCAAAATGAACCTAAACATAAAGAAGATTGTAAACAAGTATTTTGCAGAAATAATATTCTTGTTGGTTGCCAAAATTGTCATCTTAAAAAAACTAATAAACAACCATAAATATACAAACTTAGACATGATTAATTGAAAATTGTGCTAACATAAAATCCATAGAAATTGACTCCCATTGAGATTTCCAACCAAATCGCAAGGTAATCGGGTCGCAAGGTAATCTATCTCCCATGGGTTCTCAATCCAAAGATCAGTACTCAATGAAAATAGTGGAAAAATTAGATGTGGATGAAGAGTGACTAAATATATAATTTCACTCTCAACCAAAAGTGCAACTTCAATTCAAGTGTTAGATTTAATTTCAATTCAAGTATTAGATTTAATTTTTCATGAAGAAATTAATTAATTCTATTAACACTATTTATCAATGGTTAAATTTAACTTTCAACAAAGAAATGTGTTGACTTCAACTCTTAGTCAAGGGTGCATTCAATGCTCAATCAAGAGATGGATGTCAACAATTTTGAGTGTGTCCTCTTGCTACAAAATGTGACACTTCTTCGCGAATTGATCCTTAAGTAAGCAAACTTATAACCATCTTGCCTAGTTAACAAATAGGAACATATGACCAAGGTCTCCAACCCATCCATGATCATAGCCTTTATAGGGATTTTTTGTCAAGCCATGTATGGGCAGGAATGTAATACCCCGATTTTGAATCCCCAGATTAAATAATGTTTTGTTTATTTGATGAGAGGTCAGAATTCCCAAATGATTAAAATAGGCTGGAGTGTTAATGAAATATATTACTTTGAACATTTCAAGTAATAAAATGCATCGTTGGTTGCAATATGGACAAGGACAAGAGTTATAGGGGGCTATTATTCCACGAGAGAGGGGGATAAAGGAGATAAGTATTTTACTATAATTTTATTCACCATCTTGGTTTTAATTGAGAAAAGTGGTTACCTGAGCTTCTTGGGGGGATGTCATGTGGTTCTTGATTGCATATAATTATATAAACACCTCTTGTGGGTTTTTCAGGTTCCTCCTCTTCTTTTTCTCTTCCCCATTCGATCTTTCAATCTATCATTTGATTCAATTGTTATGGTCCTTGGTGGGAACATGGGAACAAATTGTTGAAGAAAGAAGCCATTGTTTTGTTGGTTTTATTAGTTGATGGTGTATTCCAGTCATGAAATGGTGCATGTATGTCTGAGGTGCATTGGCATGTGTTAATCTTGGTATGCAGCTGCAATTCCTAAGAGTCCCAGTATGGAGATTCTCGACCATATGCACTAGATCCCTAGAAATAAGTGGACAACCCAAGGGACTGTGTGGCAGTGAAGGGGGTTCATTGTCTTTGGGTTGTACAGGCTGGAGAGAAAATAGTTGGTGTACTTTGGATTGTTGTGTGTTGAGAAACTTGTGGGATATTGAGTGTTGACTGGTTTGGGAAGTTGAGTGTCGACCTAGAATCCTCCTTGTGGATTTGTAGCCATGGCTCGGGGGTGACCTACTTTTTCGAATTGGAACAGCTGCGTCTAAGGCTGGGTGGAATGTCCTTAGCCTACAACTAGTTAATGATTTGTTTTATCTAAGATAAGTGCTCTCTGTGAGGGTTTCCTTTGCTTGCATATTTATTTATGTTGTGTATTGATTATTATCTCTAAGAGATGTATCTTTAATGTGTCTGCTTGTTGGTTATGGTTGTGCATGGAATGTTTAAGCATTCTTTTTAAGTTTAGCATGAATCTTTATTATTTCATGCATTTTTATTGTTGGCATGTTTTACAGGCAGCGTATGCTTTTCATTGATGGAAAGTATAGCAGCGATGATGGCTTGAGTACAGGAAGAATGTAATAGACGGGCACCAAAAGTATTTTGGGAAGACGTTGCAGAGAAAGCTCGATAAGATCAGAAGAGATAATGCAGAGGATGGTTGGCATGCTTTACAGGAAGTATGTGCTTGTCATTGATGGTAAGATCAGAGTATGCAGCAAAGGAAAAACAAGTACAAGGTAAGCTCAGGAGGAATTAGCGCAAAGTTGAACGCAGTGCGTAGTGTGCACCAGGGATGAGGTTAACTCACTGCCAAAGCTCAAGAGAGATAGCGTACTCAGGATCTCAGGTGGATCAAAGGTTGAGGCCTTTGACCCTTAGAAATTCTCCCAAGTAAGGAGGATGCATAAGCTTGGGAGGAGAAGCATCAGTGATTGTTGGATCCCATCCCGAATTCCCGATGGCCATCAGATATGAATGTAGACAAGAAGAGCGCGCTGAAGAGGAGGACAGATCTCAGGCGTTAGATCCAAGCGTAGGATCTGACCATCGTTGGATCAAGGAGAACCTACACATTCTTTAAAGTACAAGGAGAAGCGGGCGTACAAAATCCCGAAAGAAGGAGGACCGTCCATTTACGGGTAGGACACGTGGACATAGATCGTTGTTTCACTGACTAGGAAGTCAAAGGAATGGGGTTCCCTAACCTGTCAAATTTGTGAAATGTGAAACCCCAAAGTAAACTCCATTTCGGAGTTTCGGAAATTGGGAGATGGAGATGTTAAGAACTCCTACCACAGGAGTCCCGAAATCGCGAAATGCGAAACGCCGAAATCCCATCAACCGTCCATCTCAGGGGGTTATGTGGACCGTTGATCCGACTCCCTTTCAGAGTTTCGAAAATCAGGAGATGGAGATGTCAAGAACTCCTATCATAGGAGTCCTGAAGTCGCGAACCCCGAAATCACGATATGATCTGAGCCGTTGAATCAAGATCATATCTGGACCATCGAATCATAGGAAAAGTGGCAAGCGATTGGAATTTCACTGACTTGGAGTCAACGGAGCATGGTGTGGAAACTCGCGAGATGCGAGATCATGATAAGATCTGGACTGTCGAATCTATGGATATTTCAACCATCGATCAGACTCGATGAAGTTTATAAACTCACGAAATATGAAGCGCCTTTTGGCATAGCCTGTGGTCACCGTCGGTGGTCATGAGAAGGGAAGGAGTCAGTTCAGATAAGCTCCATTTCGGAGTTTCAGGGATGGGGACATGGAGTGTAACGAAATCTTTACCACGGGGATCCCGAAATGCCGAAGTGAGAAATGGAGAAGTAAACGCAAGTTTCTATGAATTCAATCCAACAGTGCAGGTGAAGTTGAACAAGATCACAGGACTATTTTTGCACTTCTCAGTGTAACAGCTAAAACAAATGATGATCTCTGCCAGAGGACTCAAAGAGGACTAAGTGTGATCACTAAAGAAGATGAAGAGTCTCAAGGCATCTTCCAGTGGATTGAGGATTATTGATATAGACGATTGACAGATGGAAGGGGATTGAAGTCTGTAGCTAAAAATAGAAAGGATAAGCTCGTCTAAGACAGAGAAGACGAAGACAGAGAGGCTGAGGAATCTCAGCATGACATCTAATGATTTTGAACGCATGGGCAAACCGCCAAAGAAGCTGAAGGGTTACCATGATGATCAGATAGACCACTCGAGATGTGGAGGCAATGAACGTGGTATGAGCAGGCAGAGGCATTGCGTACATTGCATGCACAAGGTGCACAGAAGCTATAACTACACGGCACAGAGAAGTGATGAGGTTGTTGTTGCTGAGGTGAAGTAATGCATGTGTGAGGAAGAAAAGGGGTGGTGTAGCAGCTGAAATGGATAAGAAACAAAAGGTGCATTGAATGGGCATTGCACACAGAGCACAAAAGGCAGAAGAACAGAATGGGTAGCGGATGCATGTTGGAAGACAGTGAGGAAGTCTGAGAAGAAAAATATTGCAGAACAGTGATGAGACTGGTAAGTTTTTATTGAACACTATATCACTGTATAGGTTTCAGTATTTCATATTCATAATCTAGGGTGGAAGGGAGGTGCTAGGGAGGACAGTTGTCCTCAGAGGTTCAAGTGGGTGCTTGAACACAGGGAGTTGAAGCTTCCTTCTAGTCGGTGCTAGAGAAACCAGGGAGTTTGTGCTTCCTTCTAGTTGGTGCTAGAGAAACCAAGTAGGTGCTTCCTTCTAGTTGGTGCTAGAGAAACCAGGGAGTTGGTGCTTCCTTCTAGTGGGTGCTAGAGAAAAACAGAGAGTTGGTGCTCTTAGCAAGTTGCAGCTTGCAAAAACCAGAGGTTGTAGCCTCACAATGAGTTGGTGCTCATATGTATGATAATGTAAAGAATGTAAATAATACTTATCATATAAAGAAGAAGAGGTGTTTACCCTGTATGGGTTTCCTTTGGAAATATCTGTCTCTGTGTTTCTCATATATGTGTGACTGATGTTGAATGTGCCATTGTTTATTTCCCTGCATTATTGTGATCATCATTGAGTGCCTTGTAAAGATTTTAAAAGAAGCATNAGTACGGCTACCGTTAGACCAAAACCCATGGGTGATTGGTAAACTCTCACCGCTAGAGTTAATGGATCCACGGGAGGCTATTAGACCGTGTCGCGAGTCCCAAAGGAGGTTTTGAACACCAATTCAACAATCTCCCCCTCAGCACCAACTGAGATACTCGACACCAATCGAGCGGACTCAAACCCATAACCTTTGGCTCTGATATCAATTTAGAGGCAGTACGGTTGTCGTTAGACCAAAACCCGCGGGTGATTGGTAAACTCATCACTGCCAGAGTTAATGGATCCATGGGAGGCTGTTAGACCATGTCGCGAGTCCCGAAGGAGGTGTTGAACACCAATTCAACATTTATTGTGTTTCTTTCATGCTTCTTTATTAAGTAATGGTCATCGGAAATTCATTCTTGGGTCAAGAAGTATGATCTTGGATCAGGAGCTTGAAATCCGTTCTTGAGATGAGATCTTGCAATAGCACGACCTAGCATGTTGATGGTTGGGCACATTATAGAGTGAAATTAGAGTGTTTTGGAGTAGTGTGTCCCAACCTGGTGGTTGGGCATGTCACAGAGTGGTATCAGAGTTGTAGGTTACAGCATCGGGCCTTAAAGTCCTGCTACAGGATCAATACTTCTTTTGGAAATCGATTACTTCACCATGGGACAAAAAAAATTGTTGCATGAGGATCTTAGTTGGAAATAGTCTATGAATCGATCAAGAAAGAGGGAGTAGAGAATACCCATGTACATTGAGGAGTCTTTGAATGAAAAAATGACTGTGCATTGTCGAATATCTAAAAGAGATCTGTGTATTTACCATGATTTAAGAATGAAGATGTTTGTGCATGAAATAGATTCGAGGCTACACAAGATTGGAAAGTCGAATAGATCTCACTACAGATATGAGCAGTGTCAATATTGGAAGCAAGGTCCTGACTGCTTGGACTGATGTGAATGGTGACAATCGATATATATATATGTCATAAAGGAAAATGAATACAAATGGTTTATAAAGAAAAGGAGGAGTCGCATGGTTAAATGAGAATGGGCGAGTATGGAACCCCACACAAGGAATTAACTTTTGTTGTGAAGAACTGTGGATCCAAAGATGGTTAAATTCCAATCGTTAATCTCTAGAGATCAATGATTGAGATCAAAATATTGGGGACCGATGCCCAGTGGGCCATCTTGACCACGTTAGCACCATGATAGCAACCTCATCAGTGCCATGTGAGTGCCACATCAAAGGGAGTCCACGTCAATAATATAATAAGCATCTATGCAAATGCCACGTCCAGTGCCACATGTCAATACATGTATCGATGTCATGTCATATAGAAAGTGAAGAAGATGCCCATGCGGAGGAAACCTCATATGTAACATCAACACAAGAGATATCAAAAAATCAAAAAATGACTAAGTATCAAGACATCATGGACATGGGAGCACGACAGAGAATTGGTGAAGAAATGGGCGTGAACCCGCAGACCCGCAGTGAATTCTCGAAAATCGACTAAGTGTAGGAGACACGCAATGAGGTCTTGAAAATGACTAAGTATTGAGAAGGGATCAGTCAAATGAAGATGTCATGCAGAGTGTCGTGAGACTTCAAAAATTGGATAAGTATAGAGAGTCGGTCAGATGGACGAGCTCATGAATAAGAGAAGAATGGAGATGTTGCAGGCCATGGTGAGATCTGAAAAATGGATAAGTATCAAGAATCAGTAGGACGAATGGTGTCACGGATATAAGAGTCAGGAAAGTGTCGTAGACCTGCCGCCCACAGTGAGATATGGAAAATGACTAAGTATGGAGACTCAATCAGACAAACCAAGAGGTCACCACTTATCACAGATCAGACGACCCAAGAGGTCACCATGTGTCACAGATCGGACGACCCAGAGGGAGAAATATCCAACGGCTCAGGATGTCTTGTAGACTCATGATGAAATAATTAGAAAGATCTAAGTATGGGTAAAAAATGAGCGTGGTGGAATGCGAAGCTGCAAATTTATGGAGATCACAGAAGGGTGGATGAAAATTCTTAGACCCATGGAGAAATTCTTGGAAAAGAACCTAAGTATAGGTGAAAAGTGAGTGCAGCGAAACTCGAGGGTTTAATTTGGAGGCCATGAAAGTTTGAAATGGGGAGATATTCTTTAGACCTGTAGTCAATCCATCAAGACAAATCGACAAACAATATCAATCCAAGATCTTATCGTACGGTCGTTGTAATCGATGGCTAAGATCTAATCAAGGGAAGATCGGATGACTGGTGTGCACTTTGGTTGCATGGCATGTCTAGGTGGCCAATGAGAAAATCGACAATCATGATTTAATCCAAATAAAACTAGATCAACTGTCAATATTAAATCTGGAGGAATGATTGAACGGTCGTTGAGCGTTGAAGCTATGTTGCATGTGTTAATACATATTTCCTTCGTTGCCTTTTACATCAATAAATTTCTACTCAAGACTCTGAATTGAGCAAGAGAATAGTCATTGAAAAGATGGTTCAAAGAAAACAACTTGGAATTATTAGAATTGGTAGAACTATGATATAATTCTTCATGGATTAAGAAGAAAAAAGACATGTAGCATTAATTGACAAATTTCTATAATATGCAAATTTCTAACAAAAATGGTTTCTTGCACATTTCGCAGAATTAAGGGATATAAACATATCGGTTCAAAATAAGAATGTAGATTTGGGACATGAAGGAAGGAGAGGGAGCCTTCAGTCATGAGAAAGAATCCAAATGTCAAAATATCAATGTTGGTAATGGAGAGACAGAATCAAATGGGCACAAGAACAAAGGGGAACAAGAAACATTGGTAGAGACTACAAGAAGCTTGAGAATAGAAGTGAAGAGTTACAAAGAAGATGATGAGAATTTGATGAGAGAACAAAATCAAATAAATTCTCAAGTGATGTAAAGCCTAAATCAGTTTAATAGGAAGCAAAAGTATAGATCAGACTCAAGACATGAGGAAGAAGGCGGACAGCATGAAAGAAGAGATAACTACAAAAGAGTTTGTTGTTCAAGAAGTGTTAGTAGAATTCATAGACATCACTCACATCCTTATTCAACAAGGAAATTTTATGCATATGAAGACTCCATAAGTAGTCCAGAAGTGTCTCCTACTAGGCACCAAAGAAGAAGGAATGAATTGGATAGTTTGGAAGGAGAGTAAGGAAGCTTAACCCATCGTCCTTTGATGGTGAAAGAGAAAGGGAAGATGATGTTGAAGCATGGTTGATGGGAATCATGAAGAATTTTTATTTGCACAACTACTAATCTAACCTAGAAGTCAGAATTTCCACATACCATTTGCATGGAAAAAATGTTATGTGGTGGGATCAGTTGAAGAAATTTGAACACATTAATGAGATTGGGATCACCTGGAAGTATCTCAAGAGGTATATTAAGAAGGAGTATATTTTAGAGAAATTATATGACAAGAAAATGCAAGAATTATTTGAACTCGGGTTAGGAAGCATGACCATGGCATAATATGAAAATAAGTTCTTGGGATTAATGAAGAATTTAGTTTTTATAAAGGATGAGAAGGTGAAGATACATAGGTTCTTGAGTGGACTGTCATCATTTTATAAAGAGAAGATTCAATATCATGACCCCATAACTTTGACAGAGAGAATCAGGAAGGCTAAGTACCCGTATGAACAAGGAAAGGGTAGAGAGTCCTTATAGAAATCTTGGAAGGATAAGAAGAGAGATAAATATGATCAGAGAAGGAATGGATTTAAACCTCCTTTCAACATAAACGGTCCTAATAAAAATCAACAAGATCAATCTGCTAAAGATGAGTCCAAGACAGAAGATTCCATTAGAAAAAGGGGAAGAACACCAATCCAATGTTAAGGATGCAAAGAAGACCACTTGTACAATGATTTCCCTCACAAAGGAGATAAAACGAAGACCATGCACAACATCCAAGAGGCTACAACAGTAGAAGACATGGGAAGAATATATGCAGCCTTGGAAAATCAACAAGCAAAATACCAATCCAATATGATATAAGTGGAAGGTAATACAATTAATCATCTTGTTGCTATTTTAATTGATTCGGGAGAAATCCATTTTACATTGATCCTAAAATAGTGGATAGATTACATTTGGAGAAAACTAAGCTTGAAAAATCAAGTTTGGTTCAACTAGCCAATAGAACCAAAAGAAGGATCAATGAGATTGTTAAAGGTTGTCCAATAAATCTGAATGGATTGAGTACTAACGATGATATGAATATCATTCCATTATGATATTTTCTGATATCCTAATTGGAATGGATTGGTTGGACAAACATCATGTTGTCCTAGATTTTCATAACAAGACATTTACATGTCTTGATGAAGAAGGAAAACAGAGCAATGTGAAAGGAATTCCAAGATCGATTTTTATAAGGGAGATTTCAGCCTTACAGGTGAAGAGTTGTTTTAGGAAAGGACGTCAATTGTATGCAGCTCATGTGGAGGAGCCAGAAAATACCAAAGGGCCAAGCCTTGAAGATTATTTAGTATTGCAAGAGTTTAAATATGTATTCCAAGAAATACCAGGATTGCCACCTAAGAGGGAGATAAATTTCTCTATTGATTTAGTGCTAGGAGTTGTCCCAGTATCAAAAACTCTTCACATAATGAGTACAATAGAATTAAAATAATGGCATATGCAACTAGAAGAATTTTTTAAGAAAGGGTACATATGCCCAAGTGTCTCACCTTAGGGAGCGCCAATACTCTTTGTCAAAAATAAGGATGGAACGTTGAGATTGTTTATTGACTTTAGACAGCTAAATAAAGCCACTATGAAGAGAAAATACCCCCTACCCAGAATTGATGGCCTCTTTGATCAGCTAAGAGGGGAAAATATATTTTAAAAGATAGACTTGAGATCAGGATACCATTGGGTAAGAATCAAGGAAGAAGACATAAGCAAAACAACCTTTAGAACTAGGTATGGACATTATGAATTTGTAGTTGTGCCATTGGGACTGACCAATGCATCAATTTTCTTTACGTGCTTAATGAATGGCATATTCAAAAATTATCTGGATAAGTTTGTCATTGTGTTCATGGATGACATACTTATCTATTCTAAGTCAGAGGAAGAGCATGCACATCATTTGAGGTGGGTGTTGCAAGTGCTAAGGGAGCATCAATTGTATGCCAAGTTAAGAAAGTGTTCTTTTTACCAAGAACATATCCATTATTTAGGGCACATCATTTCAGAAGGAGGCATAGCAGTGGATCTAGAGAAGATTGAAGCCATTAGAGGATGGCCAACACCAAGAAATGTTTTAGAAGTCATATATTTTATGGGACTAGCCGGATACTACAGGAGATTTGTAACAAGATTTTCTAAGATCGTTCATCCCATCACTTCTTTGCAAAATAAGGGAATTAAATTTGAATGGATAGCAGAGTGTGAAGAAAACTTTGATTTGTTAAAAGAATTACTTACTAGTGCACCTATTTTAAAGATTGTTGACCCAAATGAGAATTTTTTGGTATGTACATATGCATGCAAGGAAGGACTTGGTGGAGTCCTCACTCAAAATGGACATGTAATTAGTTATGAGTCCAAAAAGCTTAAAGAACATGAGAGGAATTATGCCACACATGATTTGGAGCTTGCTGCCATAGTTCATGCATTGAAGATGTGGAGGCATTAAGAAAAGACCATAGTGGTCTGAAATATCTTTTTGAATAGCCAACTTTGAATGTCAGGCAAACAAGATGGCTGGAATTTTTGAGTGAGTATGAATTTGACATCAAGCATATCAAAGGAAAAGAAAACAAAGTTGTCCATGCACTTAGTAGAAGGATACATCTCATGCATGCTACAACCATTAGTATGCATCAGTCATATTTGAAGAAAAAAAAATTAGATGTTGTTGTTACACACCAACATTAATTACAAGTAAAAGAAATTTTACAACAGGAAAATGTATAGTGGAAAATTAGATAATATGATATTAATGAAGATGTATTACTTATGCATAAGAATAGAATTTATGCTCCTAGTTCCAGAAATCTTAGGAATTTGGTATTAAAGGAAATACATAATGTTCCATATGTCAGATATCTCGGTTACCATAAAATAACTGTAGCAGTAAAAAGCCAATTATTTTGTCCTAGAATGAGGAAGGATGTTATTGATTACATTTCCAGATGTATGGAATGTCAGGGAGTGAAGGATGAGCATAGACACCTAGAAAATTTGCTACAACCATTACCAATTCCAGAGAAGAAATAGGAAGTGGTAACCATTGATTTTATCACTAAGTTGTCAAGAACAACAAGGCAACATGATTCAATAATGGTAGTGGTTGATAAATTGACAAAGGCTGCTCATTTTTTACTTGTAAAAATGACTCATACAGCAGCTAATATTGCAGAAATTTACATGAAGGAAATTGCTAGGTTGGATGGGATACCTAAGGCAATTGTCTCACACAAAGAAACAAAGTTTACTTTGAAATTTTTGAGAGACTTATTTAAAGGATTTGGTACAAATATGAATTTTATCACAACATACCATCCACAGTGAGATGGAAAACAAAAAGACTCAACCAAGTGATTGAAGACATGTTGAGAATGTATGTGATGGATAAGCCATCTAAGTGGGAATATTACTTTCATTTGGTTGAGTTTCATATAATAATGGGTATCAAGATTCATTGAAGATAAGTCCATTTGAAGTTTTGTATGGTAGAAAATAAAGTACTCCAGTGAGTTGGGAAAACCCAGCAAACAAAATAGTATTTGGGCCAAAATTGTTCAAGGATATGGAAGATCAAATGGTTAAAATTAAGTAGAATTTGAAGGGAGCGCAAGATAGACAAAAGAGTTATGCAAATAAGAAGAGGACAATTAGATAATTTAAAGTGGGAGAGGATGTGCTTTTGAAAGTGAATCCCAAGAAGAGCTCATTGAAGTTGGAAAACTATACAAAGGTAGCAGCCAGATTTTATGGTCCATTTGAGATATTGGACAGAATAAGGTTGGTTGCATGCATCATGCATTGTCTTCTTCCATGAATGGGCATAATGTATTTCATGTCTCTTTGATAATAAAAAAATATGTACATGATCCTAACCATGTTATTGATTGGAATTTGATTCAAGTAGAGCCAAAAGGAGATTTTCAATTCCAGTCGGTGCACATATTGGATAGAAAAGTCAAAATTTTATGGAATCATGTCATAGAACTCACAAAAGTTTAGTGGACATACTAGGGTCTTGAAGATGTTACTTGGGAGCATGAGGATGCCATGCAGGCAGAGTACCCACAACTTTTTGAAGAATTTTTAAATTTTAAATTCTATTTTGTATATGCACTAAGGACAGTGCCAAAATAAGGGGAGGCGAATTTAATACCCCAGTTTTGAATCCCCGGATTAAATAATGTATTTTTTTTATTTCATGAAAGTTCAGAGTGCCCAAACGATTAAAACAGGATGGAGTGCCTAGGAAATGTAATACTTTGAACATTTCAAATAATAAAATGCATTGTTGGTTGCAAGACAAACAAGGACGGGAGTTATAGAGGGCTATGATTCCATGAGAGAGGGGGATAAAGGGGCTAAGTCTTTTACTATTATTTTATTCACCATATTGGTTTTAATTGAGAAAAGTGGTTACTTGAGCTTCTTGGTGGGAATTCCATGTGGTTCTTGATTGCATGTAATTATATAAATACCTCTTGTGGGTTGTTGGGGGTTTTGTAACACACACAACCCCTAAGTACCCTTTTTAGGGATTGGGGCATCAAAATTCCACTCCTACTCAAAGATATAGGATCCTCCCCCCGAGATCTCCGCCATCTTCTGCTCATCAAGAGTTATCTAACAAATACTACCCTGCTCGAATATGAGCTCTGGATTGGGAGTTACACCCTTCCAAAGTTCTTCAGGCGTTATTGGTCAAGGGCCATGTGGTGCCCACGTGGGTCTGTCTCATTTGTACCATCCCAAGTTCCCCGAAGTCCAAAATTTCCCTAGTGCTCTTGCATCTATGGTGGAAATTCATCCACCGTTAAATCCAACGGCAGAACTTCGTCCTCGTTTAACACATAGGCTTAAGGGAATTCGGCGTTTGGCATTGAACGCCCCTTTTCCTTTCCATGCACATATCCTTTGGAGTCTCAAAGCCCCAGAATCTTGCCACGTAGTTCTGGCCTTTGGCCCCTTTGACTTATTTGATACATTACCCCAAGCCTCCATAGTTCTGAATCCCTAAACTCCTGAAGGGTCCACACTTACACGTGATGGCGCATTAAATGTAGAGGTAGGGACAGGTGGGTCCTGGCCTTCAGCCAAATTAACCCCAGCATCCCAAGTTCCCCAAATTTCAAACTCTCGGTGGTCCTGGGTACTTCTCCAACCTTTAGGATAATCGAGCATACACCAGGGGTTGACACGCGGCAAGGGAAGAGATGACATGTGGCCCCATCAATGGGTGACATGTGTCACGTTCTAATGAGCACGTAGGGTCTATGAAAAGAATGAATCAAGGTGACACATGGCACGTCGAACATGGGTCCACGTCACCATGGGATGACGTCAGTGTTCCACGTCACCCCGGAATGACAGCCTTCCAACGCCCCTTATATCCCACAATCGAGATGTGTCCTTGTGGATCCATAGATCCACGACCTTCGTTGCTTTGCAACTTCGGCATTTGGGGGATCTATTGTCTAACTTCCTCTTTGTTCCAGGAGTGGTTAGCGTTGTGCTGACTAAGGTATAGATCCAACGGTTAGGAGGGATCCTGAAGCATCCTCAGATCAACAATTCATGTTACTTCGCGACTTCACCGTTCGGGGGTTCTACTCGTTTAACACTCTCGTTCTCCCAGAGTGGTCAACGCTGAATTGATCGCGGCATAGATCCAACGGTCATGGGAGATCTCGAAGCATCCCCGTATCTATGGTACTCGTCACTTCGTGAGTTTGGCATTCAGGGGTTCTTCCCACTAAACACTCCTTTTCACTTGGAGTGGTCAACATCAGAATGACCATAGCGTAGATCAAACGGTTAGGGAAGATCCTGAATGTTCTCAGATCTACGGTTCTCGTTACTTCGCGAACGATAAGTGGGTCAGGGTTTAACGGTGGGATAGATCCCATGGTCATGATTAAGGGAACCACCGGTGGTCGGTCAATCTCGTTGGTAACCATACCAGCAAGTGGCCTTCGGTTGGTTTCAAAGGTTGTAAAGTCATAACGTCCTAGAGTTCTGGACTCCCAGAGTTTCAAAGCCAAGATATTTTATCTCCTTTCGGACTTAGTGAAGGGTTCTAGGGTCTTGGTCATATGGGTTTTCTGAAAATCCTCGAGGATGCACGCTCGATTCTTGGCTGTGATTTGGTTAGGGACGTGGACATGAGCCTGTAGTCTCTTGGAAAATTGGTTTGAAGGGAGCGTCTTCCATTCCCAGAACTTAAGTTCAAATTTAACAGGGAAAGGTATTTCTCGACCAGTATAGGAACCATAAACTTATTCTTAAATTCATCTGAAAACCCATGTCTAACAGTTCTTCTGTTGTTAAGCAGAGGCAAATAGAAAACCATTCAGATGTAGTGGTTTACAGAAGAAAAATAAGCATTTCTAACATTAATCAAACAATGCAAAATCTTAGTCATAGACATAGACATTCAACCATCATTTCAATACTGGTATACAAGGTATAAGAATACTTATCAAGAAACCCGATAGTGAAGCAACTGCTAAGAGGGGTGCTCGTTTCCACCCAATCATAGGCACAACAACTCTTGAATGGATTTATTGTTGGCCACCCCCTACCTAGATCATGATGCCTTGAGAAAGACTCTTATGTTCAACGACAATTAGGGATGGAGGTTACTCTCCTCCTCCCACGGGAACTTGGAAAAATGGTTTTCTCTTCACCAAGCAAGGGGGCCTGCAACGAGTGATTCCTCAGTCACTCATCTTCCCGAAGCCTTGTTTATTAGCTTGGAATGAAAACGCGACCAGTAACTTCTTGCACTCAGAGCAAGTTTGTTGTTCAGTTCTCCTCATAACCCTGAGAGTTGCACTTGCTCTCTCTTTTCAGAAAGAATTGTCTCTCGACTCATCTCCTTCGCTCATCCTCTCTATCCATGAAATCCATTCTTTTCTTGCCTTCCTCAGCAAGATTACGTGAGTCTGAATCCCCAGTTCATGGTCAGGTCAGGAAGTCTTTCAGATGGGTACTCTGCCCATCTATTCATTAACTCTTGAGGAGGAGTTCCCAACTACCAGCCTGACTGGTAACTTATTTATGGGTTAGAGGATCCTTCTGGGTCTAAGTAATTTAAATCCAGCAAGGTATTGGTCGGGTGGGGGTCATCTCAACCATTGTTGGTTCCCCTCACCATCTCTCTCATAGCATCATGTTGATCCCCTTCAGCAGTTATGCAACACTGTCCATTTTAATTAATAACAAAAATACATACATTACGTTTTTATAACAAAAAGGTTCATCAATTCCAACATCCACACATATTTAGTTTTCCCATAGTCTTTACACAAGTTATAGTTATATTTACAAGCTGGGGAAAACAGGGGTGTTATAGGCTCCTCCTCTTATTTTTCTCTTCTCCATTCAATCTTTTAATCTATCAGTTGATTCATTCGTTATGGTTCTTGGTGGGAACATGGAAGTGAATTGTTGAAGAAATAAGCCATTGTTTTGTTGGTTGTAGTAATTGCTAGTGTATTCCAGTCATGAAATGGTGCTTGTATGCCTAAGGTGCATTTTCATGTGCTAATATTGACTTGGAGCTACAAGTCCTAAGAGTCTCGTCATGGATATTCTACACCAGATGCACTGGAACCCTGGAAAGAAGTGCACAACCCGAGGGACTGCGTGGAAGTGAAGGGGGTTGATTGTCTTTAGGTTGTGTAGGTTGGAGAGAAGAGAGTTGGTGTACTTTGGATTGTTGTGTGTTGAGAAACATGTGAGACCTTGAGTGTTGACTGGTTTGGGAAGTTGAGTGTTTCTCTGGAACCCATCCTTGTGGATCCATAGCCCTAGCTCAGGGGTGACCTATTATTGAGACTTGGAACAACTACATCTAAGGTTGGGTGGAATGTCCTTGTCATGCAACCATTTGGTGATTGGTTTTATCTAAGATAAGTTCTATCTGTCATGGTTTTCTTTATTTATTTCCACAATGTATTGATTATTATCTCTGAGGTATGTATCTTTAATGTACTTGCTTGCTAGTTATGGTTGTGCATGGCATGTTTAAGCATTCTTTTTAAGTTTAGCATAAATCATGATTATTGCATGTACTGTTATTTTGTTTCTTCCATGCTTCTTTATTAATTAATGGTCATCAAAAATCCATTCTTGGGTCAAGAAGTGTGATCTTGGATCAGGAGCTTGAAATAAGTTCTTGAGATGAGATCTTGTAGTAGCACGACCCAACCTGTTAGTGGTTGGGCATGTTATAGAGTGAAATTAGATCATTCCTAGAGATATTTTTGGAGTAGTGTGGCCCAGCCTGGTGGTTGGGTACGTCACAAGGAATAAGTAACTCCACACTTGCATTATTTCATTAATGTGAGCCATACATAAATACATACATTGAGGAGATGACTCTTAGCTTCATCTTCCAAGAGGTCCAAATGACTCTTCATATTCATCTATGACTCTTCATATACTATTTACAATAATATTTACAAAATACCATAATCACAAAGATTACGTATCCAACATTCCCCCTTTATCTGAAGGGGGTGATTTTTAGTCCAAGCATCATTCTGAACTTTTCAAATTATTCTCTTCCAATCACTTATTTTACTTCCTTCTCCTCTAGAAGAATCGTGTGATTGATTCTTCCCTTTGTTAGCAAGGCTCGTGATCTCTCCAGAAGTTGAGTTGTTTTATTTCCAAAGGCTTTCTCACGTTCTGCAACTTTCTCCACCAAAGTTTCAAATGTGATGGATTTCATTTGACCACTAACTTGTAAGGATTCAAGGTAGTGAGAATATGTAGGATAGATATCCTTAATGAAGGTTGTAAGTGGAATGTTTATCTTCACTCCAATAACATAAATGTCATGCAATATGGCTTTGATATTAGAAGGTAAATCCTTGGGATCATATTTCTTCAACTCTAGGTTGAAGAGCTTCGCCAACAATTATATGAGTTCCAGTTCTGAGTGTGAGTCCTACAAATCCTTCAATTTCTTTAAAGCACCATAGGAGTCTTTAGTGGAAATAATATGGTGGCTCACCTCTTCACTTATTGTCGCAACAATCAAGGTGTATGTTTTCTTGTCTTTGTTCTTTCATATGAAAATCTCCTTATCTATTGTAGATATGATAGGTCTATTGTCAACGTCTCCTTCACAAATTCCATCCCACGTGACATTAAAAACTAGAGTGTGTTTGATCTTTCTAGAGAATTATGAGTAATTTTTTTTGTTGGTCAGCACCATGACAACAATGGATATGAGAGAGTGTGTTAAGGTCCTAACCCGCACATAGGTAGATTAATGTATTCGGATGTAATAAAGGTCAATATTAATAAGACCTTTCAATAAAATAGAATAAGGCGGATGTAAGAAGACCTAATAGAAGCTTCCGCTTCTAGAAGGA
>ML832687.1:0-52485 GCA_009831015.1 Picea engelmannii
ATTAAGCCTTTTTGTAAATGTAAAAGTATAAATAAGTAAGAATGTAATGTAGAAGTAGCGATGTAGAAGCAAGTCGATAGCTTGCAAGGATAAGTGCAAGTAGTTTTGAGTTTCTTAGTGCAATAGACCATGTATGTGAGACTCTTTGTTTCATAGAGGAGTTGGCTCTATGCCTTGACTTGATTTTGGGAAGGTGGATTTGGTGCGCAATGCACATATCACCTGTCCAGTGTGAAGCTTGGCTTTGTGGCTTAGTGCATATAAGCATATGAATGTAAGAGATTGAATCCTAATAAAGAAGAAGAAACAATTGGTGGATGTAGCCCCACACTGGGGTGAACCACATATATCATGTGTTGATGTTTTGCTTTGTGTTATGATGTTTATGTTGTAGATCTTCTTAGTGCATTGATTGTTATGTATGATATATAGATCTATGAATTCCCGGTGCTTTATTTATGTTGAATGTGCTATATCTAACTTGTGATGCTAAATGCGATGTGTATTATGTCATTCTTACTGCGTCGATTTATCCTTAGGTTTTTTTTTGCGATGTGAATGAAGTTGATAACTAATGCATGTTGATTGTAAGTACTCTACAAAGTAATTTTAATCGCATATCTATGTCCCAACTTGGTTACAAACACTTGAGTCCTATAACCCCCCCTACCTCTACCTTAGGTGAGACTTCGCCTACTTCACAGGTGTTGTCGAAAGGGCCGGTGTTCAGGGTTTTTTTGGTGCGTTGTTGAAGCGTTGAACCCTGGGTCTTCCCCTGTGCCAACAAATGGTTCCATTATCGGGACCTGAAACTATGATTGCTGGGAACTGCAATAAAAGAGAAGCTTTGTGTGTAGATATGTTGTTATAGTGCGTAGTAATATACTTTACATGCGAAGCTCTGTGCTAAGAAAGAAACCTGATCTGAAGAAAAGAGGTAAGGTATTGAAAGAGGTAAATCTTTGTGCTTTGATAAGAGTAAGATAAGTGGAAATTTTTGTTTTAAAAGCATGAATCTAGGTATGTTTGATAGATTTTGTCCTAGTTTGAAAGCAAGGGTACAGTTAGAAGAAAGATTTGATATGAATAAATCTGATAGAAATAGAGAAAGATATGTTATTCCTATGCATAGAAAGAATTTTTGGACTAATAAGTGGATGTAGGAACCTAGAAAGAATTTTTTGAAGGTCCAACACTGTGATCCTAATGCACAGTACATGAGACGTTGGGGAACATACAAGAGGAACAAATGAGTGACACTATGTTATAACTGTAGAAGAACATGACATCTTGCTAAGAAATGCCTTGGTGTAGGTCCTATTTGTCTTTGTTGTAAAGTTTTTGGTCATGAAGTTGAGGATTGCCCAAGGATGATTTCTAAAGTTGAACAAATGAACATGAATCAAGAGAATAAGAGTATGCTAGAAGGATCAAAGGAATTTCAGACTACATTATTAAAGTTAAAAGAAGAAATGAATGATCACAAAGATCTCAGTTTACAAGATATATTGAAGGAAAAGCAGTGCATAAGTGCAAGGATAGGAGACTTCGACATAGAATGTGTCTTGGATGAGGAAACACAAGTGAATATTATGATAGAAAGCATTTGGGAAATTTTGGGAAATCCCACTCTGATACCTTCATTGGGAAGGATAGGATTTTTTAAGGGAAAAATGATAACCCTACATGGAAGAGTTACTAATGTGCCTATTATCATCCATGGAACATCGACATAAGAAGAATTTGAAGTTATTAGGTTTGTTGAGAAAAACGTCCCGTTCCCACTTTTATTAGAAAATACTTGGATCGAGGAGGATCAGATTAGAAGGAAAGAAGACGAAGAAGCTATAGAAAAGAAAAAGAAAGAACTAAGGGATTTCATAGATAGAAAAATGGATCAAATGATTGAAGAACAAGAAGTTGAGTTTAAGCAACAAAGGGAAAGAGAATTAGCTGTTGAGGTTGACAGAACACAAGAAGGTTTGAAGGACCTATCCATGCAATGGAGAAGAATAACCACCCTAGAGTTAATAAGAAAAGAGGTATTACCTTTGAACCCTACGAGAGCACATCAACAGCGCAAAGCTACCACGCTAGGAGAAGATAAGAATAAGAATGGAAAGAGAAATCCAGAAATAGTTAGAGAGGCTTAGATCACAGGAAATAAGGAAAGGAAGATCAGTAAGAAGAAATCCAAGTTAGAAAAGCTACAGGAAAATATAGAGAAGACTTCCCAGGAGGTAGGTTTGCAGGATTTGAACCTCGCTAGAACAACAGAACTACGCAGAATGGGACTTCGCCCCACCAAAGCTATATGACCATTGGAGGCACCCTGACCATTAGAAAGATGCTCCATAATGGATAGGAAATACATTTATGGGAGAATAGACCGTGTTTGGGACTTTGAGACTGCGCCATAACGAACAAATTCACATTGATGGAAGTAGTCTTTCCCATTGGAATAATCTGTTATGACATTCGCTTATTTAACCCATCCGACGTTGCGTCGGGACCAATTTTTTCCTCCCATGATTATCTGAGTACTGATTTCATGTTGAACTATGATTTCATAACCTAGACCTCTCCATCCATTGTTTATTTCATCTATCTGTTCACCTACCCCGACCTATTTGATTAAAAGAGAGAATGTTGGGTGAAGAGACTGAGTTAGAGAAGTCCGTCGAAGAAGTTCTTAAGAATTTTATGGTTGACAGAGCTATGTATGAAGGTGTTCATGCATCATCGACTAGGGGACTCCAGAATTCCCCTTTGACTAGACAACATTCAGGTCGTACTAAACCTGTGACTGAGAAGCGAAGTAAGAATCGTGATGATATGGCTAATAAAAAGTAGATCCTATTGATATTACTAGATTATATCCTGCCTTTGGCTAGCATGGTCAAACCCTGACAACATACCATGGGATTGTGAGTACACTTTGATCACCATGTACATCCCGAAGGGGATAGGTGTAGTTGGAAGCCAGTTAATATAGATCCCATCTCTAAAGAACAGTGATTTCAACCTAGGAGATAGAAAGAACTATGTGATTCTTGTAGCCCATAGATATTTGATGAGTACGACTTGGAATAAGCCTCACATAGTCTCCCAGCCTTGGATTAAGGAGCTCGCACAATGCACGATACTGAACGGCATGAAAATCCCTCATTTTGGCCGACATCAGGAGGTTAAAGCTTGCGTTAAAATCTTCTTTTTGTGCTATCATGGTGGATACCTATGGCTCGACAAGAAGATTACTATAGATCCAACACGGATCCACTTGATCAAAGGATTGAGCATTCAGGGACTTCACCCTCAACAATTCTACCCAGGGAAGACTTCAGATCGCTCCCCGGCACAACATATAAAGGAGGTATATGACGAAGTTGAGAAGGGAAAGTGAGGCTACAAGGTAGCCTCTATCTAGAATGGTGTAGTGTACCTCACTTGCCAACTCATAGATGGAAATATTGTAAGAAAGAATCACCCCATGCAGGTCACCGGGTTCGTGGTGGACCTCACAGGAAAATGCGTGGAGGGGATGTAGATGAATTGGGTGAGTTACCTTGTCAATGATCTTGAGAAAGACTATCGCAAAGCACACAATCAGGGATACGAGTTCCACTTCAGTTGGCTACTCGTGCTAATTGCATTTGTTTCTTGGAAAATGTCAGAGGGAGACACATTCCTGGATATGGAATCATCAGAACCATTGGTCGTGAGGTTCTCAACCTTATGGTATACAAATGATATGTCGAAGAAATGGTAGTCGAACATAGTGTTCCATGCATACTATCAACAACTGAAGGTTTCCATTGAGTCATTTACACACATGACACCGCGCATGTTGCACCAATACAGACCACTAGTGAAGTTTCACGCAGACCCGCACTTTATTTATATCACTGCGTGCAAGGATGAGAGAAAGGAAGAGTTACAGTCCTATTATAAGATGACAGATGAAGATATGGAGCAGATCACGAAGAAGTGGCCAATAGAGTTCCTTGTACTGGTTGATGATGAAAAAATCTCCAACCCCAACATCATAGGAATCCCCTTGGTCACCTGGTTCGAACATGCAGGAAAGACAAGTGCAAAGAAGAAGAAGAAAAAGGAGGAAGTCCAGGATGTACAAACTGATGAAGAAGACAACGCAATGAAAGAAAATGGATCTGGCTCACTCATAGGAGGAGGATATGAAGTAAATAAAGAAGGAGGAGGGGATGAAGGAGAAAAACAAGGAGAAGGTGAAGTTACATCGCCGAAGGATCCCCCTACCAAGACATAAAAATCGAAGAAAAGGAAGGTTTATCTGCAGAAACCCTCAACAAGAAAGAAGAGTCACGCCAGTAAACCCTAGATGGAGACCACACTCATAGAGGATGACCTTCTTATTTTTCATGGAGCGATGGAGTATGCTTATGAGGACATCCTACAGAGATATGGAGAGAAGCAGGATGAACTATATGACATAATAGAAAATAAATTGAGCGAAGTACATGAAGCTATTCGTTCGGTCCACACAGTTCCTACTACGCCTTCCTCGTCAGAGACTACAGAGTTGGGGGATGAGACAACCCAACTTCAAATACTGGCATATGCAACAGAGGCTCAGCTTCAGCGAGTCCAAGAAGAGAAGGAGAAGGCTACAAAAGATCTAAAGAAAGATAAAGAAGAGATCTTGGAGCAACTATGAGTATGAAAACGAAAAAGATGAGTTATGAGTGATGCTTGAGGAAGACAAAGCAAAGATACATAGGGAAAAGGACCAACTACTCACAAAGTAGACTGCAGTCAAAGAAGTGGTGAGAAAAGCACTTTTCTTTGTGCCAGGCTTGACACAGGAGGAAGAGGAGGTAGTCAAGGTTCAAGTGATGAAGCTAGTTGAGGCCATCCAACAACTTCAAGGAAGAGTAATGGATTTGGAGCTTCAAGCAGTACCAAGCACTCCACAGGAAGTGTGTGATCAAAGGGAGTAACCCGCTAAGAGTGTAGTGGAAAGGATTAGATCCCTCACCTCATAATGGAAGCAACTGGGCAACAAAAGTGTGCAGACCTACAAACGCCTCACAAAATATTAGAGATTAGGAAGTTGGAAGCGCAGCTATAGGAGGCACAACAAAAGTCACTCATAGTTCAAGTGCAAATGAAGTCACTGACTGCAGTTGAGAGAATGAAGAGATCACAAGAACAACACATGGCCCAACAATAGATTACTGCCATCCAAGGCAGAGTAATGGAAGTCACACATAGGCCACAACCGATGCAGGAGGAATATTGCACGGTGTTTGAAGAGATCGAAGGAAAAGACTCGCTACTAGACCAAGTGGTTGCGATAGTGGAACAATGCCTAGAAGGGCCTGTTACAGAGAAAATGATCCAGGAGTTCGTTGAGAAGGAAGCTCAGGTGAAGCAGCAAGTCGAGGTAGCTCGAGCTAAGATCAAGGCCTTTGAAGCATTGTTGCCTAGATCTGAGTGACTTGGGATGAGTCGTAGGTGAGTGTTGGGGGCCTATTGGCCCTCGACCAGGTTTTGATGAAACATTGGTCAGGTTTGACCACTTTTTGGACTTTGGCACAATGATCGAGGAAGGAGTGCTCGGGTGGAGCTAAGATCGCGGATGTCACTTATTTGGTGGGCTTTGTGGACCCAAAATGGGGTTCTTATGGTTTTGCAATAGGTTATGAGATGTCGGCCCATGGGTTTACCCATGATTAAGACTTTTTGTAAATGTAAAAGTATAAATAATTAAGAATGTAATGTAGAAGTAGCGATGTAGAAGCAATTCGATAGCTTGTAAGGCTAAGTGCAAGTGTTTTTTAGTTGCTTAGTGAAATAGAATGTGTATGTGAGGCTCTATGCTTAATAGAGGACTTGGCTCTGTGCCCTGACCTGATTTTGGGAAGGTGGATCTGGTGCACAGTGCATAGATCACCTGTCCAGTGTGAATCTTGGCTCTATGAATTAGTTCACTAAAGCAAATGAATGTAATAGATTGAAGCTTGATAAAGAAGAAGAAGCAGTTGGTGGATGTATCCCGACACTGGGGTGAACAACATATATCCTGTGTTGATTGTTTTCTTTGTGTTATGATGTTTATGTTGTATATCTGCTTAGTGCATTTCTTGTTATGTATGATAGATAGATATATGAATTATTAGTTATTTATTTATGTTGAATGTGCTATATCTAACTTGTGATACTAAATGCGATGTGTATTCTGTCATTCTTACTGCGTCGATTTATCCTTAGGGTTTGTTCTATGATGTGAATGAAGTTTATAACTAATGCATGTTGTTCATAAGTACTCTGCAAAGTAATTGTAATCACATATCTGTGTCCCATATTGGTTAGAGACACTTGAGTCTTGTAACCTCCCCTACCTCTACCTCGGGTGAGACTTCATCTGCTTCGCAAGTGTTTCCGAAAGGGCCGGTAGTTAGGGTTATTTTGTTGCGTTGTTGAAGTGTTGAACCATGGGTCTGCCCTTGTGCCAACACCCAATTCGGGGACATCCACATCCATATCACAAATCATTTCATTGGGAAAACCTGTACTCTCTTGGTATATGGGGAAACATGGTTCAAAAAAGGAAAATTACCACTAGAGCTTCACAACAAATTCCTTGTATCAAAACACCAAAACCCCGACTAGAGCCAGGGTATTTCCATCATGTGGATACAATATGAATGGTGGAGCATCCTCACTGCATTCTAGATATACATCAAAGGTGAGGGCCATTTCTACATTGTGCATTGTTATCACCTTCGTTTTCTCATGCACCTAAGTGGGGATAAAGAATTAAACCTGCCTTTTTGCTTGCTCAAAAGTTTAACAAAAATTTCTAGAAGGGTCCAAATCCACCCCGAATCCACCCACATGAGTTTATATCACCAAGGTTTGATAAATATCTTGGTCCTCTTTTATTTGGGTGAAATAGAGATGCACTGGGAATATTTTTTTCAATCTGTAAGGTTACAGGAACATGAAAAACATGTTGATACACAATCTGAAGAGACAAAGGAAGAAGATAACCCAGAAATGAGGGTTTCCCCTGAACCTGGTTTCTCCTCAAGGGATACCCAACAAATAGATAATAAGAAAGATGCATCAAGAAAGAGGGGTACCTGATCGAAAAGGTCCAAATCAATTACCCCGGTGAAGGAGGAAACCCCTCGAATGCAACTAAGATCATCTACAACAAAATAAAGAGGGAACGAGGGAAACAAAGTTTGTAGAAAACATAAAGAGGAAAATTATACTCCACATGGCCCATTGTCATCCAAGCACTCTGAATATGAGTTTGTGAACACCAACCTGTAGCAAGACAAAACCCCCATGACAAAAACAAGGAAGCAAAAGAAGACTAAACAACATAGTCCTGAGATTGTTTCTACAGAGTTTGTGCCTATAGAAACCTTGATGAAGGAATCTCCTGAAGCTAAACAGAACAAATAAAGGAAAGGAAACCATGATCCCAAAATGATTAGTAAGCCTAACAGAAAAACCAGGATCACCAATCAATTAAGGTTAAATTCTAAAGAACTTTTTAATCCATATTTGAAATCCCACAAACCTATAATAATTGAATATGAGAACATTGAAGAGGACATCTATGGATTTTCTACTATGGAAGAGATGGATTTCCACACATTGAAAAAGATGACTGGGGATAAAGAAATGATGAAATAAAGTAAAGGTGAAACTTCAGGGACAAAATATGCAAATGTTAAGACATAGTACCCTGCAGACTCAATTTTAGAAAAAAAATGTAGTGAACCTTGGACCAGATCCCGATAAGGACTCTGATTGCATTACCCCAAACACAAATTTAGTTCCTGAGAAATTTTCATACGACACCAAACTTGAAATTAAATCAAAGACATCAGAAATGCAGGGATCTATGAAAGAGACACAGGGAAAAATTTCTAAGGTAGCACACATATATCATATGAGGTCAAGAAAAACCATGTTGTCTATTGACCTCAACAAATCCTCCATAGAGGAGGAACATGGGCTAAAGGATAAAAATAAAGTGTAGGTCTTGATTAAACCAAAAATCAAAGTTGAAAGAGGTGTATATGGCATCCACCAGGTACAAAAGATGAAGCAACAAATTCATACTTTACAACAACATGAGCAAGATCTGGAAATGCATAATGCTAAGCTACAAAAGAAGTACTAGACGCTATAGAGGAAGCATAAAAAAACATGCTTTTTCTTGAAAGAGATAATCTGAAGAAGACTGTTTCCATCAAAGGAGAAATGGGTTGAGACTAATGCTAATTGAGCCACCTATGTTCCATTTTGTCTCCAGCTGGAGTGCACGTGAGTATTAATGGAAATTCATTTTCCAGTTACAACTGTTAAATATTTTTTGTTAAGAGTTGTTCTACTTTAGTTACCAACAATAGTGATAGTTGCACTTATAGAATTTTAGTTGTTTTAGTTAAAGACATTACTGCCAAGTGTAATAAGTGGTAATTTTCATTTGATAATGAGATTATCAGTAATATTTAATATCAATCTATAACTATGAACAATGAGTTTATAAAAACAAGCTATCTTTCAAATAAACTCTTCGAAATGAACACTATTCTTAAAGAATATTTTCAAGAACTCACAATTACTTCTATTCTACCACATCATTTACACTAGCCTGACTGACTAAAAATGTACAACATCATGATGTCATTTAGATATAGTGGTTGTGTCTACACTGACAGATTATATCATGATGGAATCTAAACACTACTAATAATTTGAGCGTAATCAATTCAATGTTAATTTCTACAGAGATATGCAAAGTATAAACAAGACAGTCTACTGAAATTCTTGCCATTGAGGAAATATCAATTGATTAAACACATGTTTTTATATTAACATAATCCATAACAATATTCAAATGAGATTCGAAATTAGAAACTATCTTATCACACCAAGACTAGAAATATTTTAACATAGAGGTACTAAACTATGCAGCCCTGTTGGAATTAATTTTGAACCATAGCTTAAGGAGTCATAAAAGACTGTTATATACACTGTCTAGATGACCAATCTTGCAAAGTAAAATACAACTTATATGGATGAGAAGAGGAAGTTATGTGTATATATGAACAATGGAATGATCAAGAGCATGTATGTAGCAATGAAACACAATCTGAGTAGATAACCTGCATATGAAAGTTATATATAAAAGGATGCACATGTAGATGTATAAATAAGGAAAATTACAAGAAACCTGTAAATTAGACAAGGAGATACAACTTAAATAAGCAACATGCAAAAGAGAGTTAGATGCATAAATATGAATATATAAAAAATAAACAAAATACACAGACCACTAGTGCACCCCCCAGATAGTCATGGTACTACTCCAACTCAATAGACAGTCACAATCTCAACGCATCATTTATATTAACACCAGAATTGAGTTACAAAGTGAATTCAGTATAATAGCTATATAATAATCATTTTTTTTGGTCTAAGAGACCTCGGTATTTATAGAGTTTTGGATATAACTAAGAGGTCGACCACTGAAAGGGTTGACACTCTCCTGCAATAGAAAATCATTAAAAATAAATAATAGACAACATCTTCTAGAAACTTCATGCACTCAAAATAGAGGCTGAATACAATTGTTCAAATCAAAATGTAACGAGTCCCATAGTTGGAGGGTTCAAACATGTATAAAACCCACGTTTCACATTTTCCAGGAAGAGATCGCCGATATACCAACCCAAAACTCATTACGCTCCAAGTTCCATATCAAGGGCCAGACTTAGGGCCAGATCGAGGATCAGATCAAAGGCCAGATCAAGGGCTGGATCACAGACAAGATCGATGGATGGATTGCGTTTTTGACCTATTTCAATCAAAAGACAAATGTTAATGGATTGGGTTTATTTGATTAAGTATAAATCATCATAAAATAATAAAAAATGAATAAAACACATACCTTATGTTGATCCATAGAAAATTAACAAAAGAAACCTCATAATACCTTCAAAAAGGATAATAGAGGTATGAATTATATGATCCCCATGTTCAAAAAGAGACTTGGAGAAGGAAACAATTAGGCAAAAAATGGAAACAATATCAATTCCCCCATCATGACTTGCATTGGCTGGTAGCTTCCCCCAGCATGACTCGTAGTGCCTGGTTATTATCCCCCAATAGAACTTGCAATGGTTGATTTCTTATATCCAATATGACTTGCAGGGACTTGAGTCTTTCCCCCCTACATGAATTGAGGAGACCCACAACAATACTCGCAGGGGCTGGTTACATGTCTCCATGATGGATAAGCATCCTTGGTCTCAAGAAATTTACATCACTTAAGGTAAATTAGTTTTTTTTGGTAGATGATAACATAAGGATAAGGATATTTATATAGAAGTGTTTTGGGAAATTCCTATAGAAGAGATGTTGAAACTTTCTATAGAAGAGTTGTGGGAAATTTCTGTAGAAGAGTTGCGAGAAGTTTTCTATGGAAGTTCATTTGTTGTAGAAATCCATTTTAAGACACATAGAATATAATAGTTAGTGGCTAGTCCAACAACAGGTGAACCATCAGAAGGAGAGGACACATGAGGAAGTAAAGAAACAAACCATTTCTTCTTCCAATAGAAATCAAGCAGTGGATAGAGGCTTACAGAAGGGATCGTGAGGAGAAAAAAAGAGTTGATGCCATTATATTGGGAAAGTTAATTCAGAGGGTGGATTTCAGACTAACGAACCAAGGGTTTTTAATATCCGAACAATAGAGCTGAAATGAATGAATTTAGAATGGAAGAGTAAGAGGGAGTGAATTCCATCAGATGTTTTCACAGTGCCGAAATAAGGGAATCCACCCAGAACCCTAATGTGGAAGAAAACACACCCATATTACCTAACATTACATTCAAATTGTAAGTAAATAAAGGATTTCAGTTCCTAGACTTTTAATATCCATGAATATTAAAATGTTGGTAGCCAGATACTTTGAAAGGTAGAAAACATGGTCTTGTAGAAACGTTTGCGTTCCAAATCGAGATTCTTTGCATCAATTCCTATAAGAGATGGTTAAGCTTCATAGGTTTGTCTCCTATTAGTGTTCCTATAGAGTGTGGTTGTGGAAGGACATGAGAGAGGTTGTTCAACATGATGGCTAGAAGAAACGTTATGGGAAATTAATCCCAAACTTAAGACCTATGAATGTTAGTCAGGTTGAAGGATACAAGACAACTTATAGTAATTCCTCCATGAACAAAAGGAGCAACACAAGGAGGTGTGAGGAACCGAGAATTTGAGGAATTGAGAAGCAAGATAGAAGAACCAGAGAATAGAAGACTTGGGGATATTGAAGAAGACTTGGGGATGTTGAAGAAGACTTAGAGTCGGAAGAAGAAATCGAAGAAGAGTAAAATGCTGAGGATGGAGACACAACAATACATTTGATATCCTTTATGAAAAAAAAAGTTAGTGCAAGGGTGGAAGTTTCATGCTACAATGGTAGTTTGAAATATGAGAATCTCATTGAATGGATAGGGAATCTTGAAAGGTACATTGAGTATGAGAATATTCAAGACCCCAATTGGGTTCAATTTACCATGAAAAAACCAAAGAGACATGCTACACTATGGTCAGATATGATACAAAAGGATAGGGTAGACAATTTTCATGAGAAGATTAAAACCTGGAGGAAGATGGTGAGAAAAGTCAAGGAGAAATTCCTACCCGTAGATTACCAACACGATTCATGTAAGAAAGTATAGAAATTGAGGTAGAAAGAGACATATATCTAGGACTACACTGAGGGATTCTTCAAACTGTCACTCAGATCAGGGATACACGAACTACAATATCGAAGAGTGGTGAGATACGTGAATGGGTTGAAACATTATATTCAAGATGAGATGATTACACGTTTCTTTTGTAATGTAGATGAGGCCTGCCAAGTTTCTTTGAAGGTGGAAGAAAATATTGATAGAAAATTGCAGCAAAAATTTCGAGGAAAAGGACCTAGAGGCAGGGGGAAAATAAATGCTTCTAGAGGTCATGAAATGAAGGATCAATCCACAAGTATCCAAATTAATAGAGAATGAAATGGTGCTAGAAGGGGCAAAGGATTTTGTTGGGTTGTTATATTCTTTTGCAGTGAAAGTCGAAGGTCGAGGTGGCTCAACCAGGAAAAGTCAAAGTAGAAGTAATAAAAAACAAGTCAAAGAGGTAAATCGACAAGAGGTCGACATGCTGTCGTGTGGAAACTGATTGAAGACTGAATGCAGGATGATTGGTAGTTGACTAGTAATATGACTTGGTAGTCACCTATAATAGAATCTTGATATTCATAGGATTTGTAGCCAATAATTTGTGTGGATATGTAACCATTTTTAAGCGCATTTATTTAGGTTTTTTCCTATTGTAAATACTATAAATAAGGCATGTTTTAATGATGTAAAAGCTAATATTTAGAGAAATATTTTTAGATGTTACTAGTCATGTAGATGTAAGTTGAATTGGATACAAAGTTGTTCTTGTGTAAAGTAAGAGGGTATGATGTCGATTGTGTCTTAGGTGTGGACCAAGGTTAGGCATACAACCTTTTATTCTGAATGAATAAGACAACAAGAGAGAAATATGCTCAAGGAATGCTAGTTTTCCCATTTGGGTTTCCATGGTAAAATCTCTTTGTATTGAATGTTTTCTTTGTCATTTCTTTTATAGCCTAAAATTTTCTTCCTCTATTATCCTAGGTTCAGCGTGGAAGTTTTTAATTTCCTAACATGTGGTATCAGTTTCACATCTCAAAGTATTTGTCTATGGTTCATTTTTGCATGTTCCCAAGGCAAATAGGAGCAAGCTAGACACGAAGGAAGTCAAGTGTATTTTCATTAGATACAAAGAAGGAATGAAATGATATAAACTTTGGGATCCTACATCAAGGAAAAAAATGTATAGTCGAGATGTGGTCTTTAGAGTAGAAGAAAGGAAGTTCGATTTTGAAGTGATGGTTCAAACAAATAATGATCCATAGAAGGTGTGGTTTGAACTGAGGAAAATAGAAGATGATTCAGATGAGTCGACTGAATCAGATGAAGAGGTGGAACAACCAACCTTGTTGTAAGAAGGTCATAATGAGTAAGAAACCCAATCTAAAGGTATAGTACACCTTAATTCCATTCCACATTTTCATTAACTACCACTGACAAAGAGCCCAATTCAATCATGGAGGTAGTCGACTCAGAAAAGGGTAAAGTCTGGAAGGATACCAAGGTAGAAGATATGGAATCCTTGCATAAGAATGAGACATGGGATTTAGTCAAATTACCTAGTTGAAGAAACCCCATTGGTAGTAAGTGGGTATTCAAGAAGAAGATGAGCGTGACAAGTCAAGTCAAGAAATGAAAAGTTTGATTGGTAGCGAAAGGATATTCCCAAGTCGAAGGAGTTGACTTTGGTGAGATTTTTTCCCTTGTTGCAAAATTAACTTCCATTACAGTACTAATGTATCTGGCTACAAAATTTGATATAGAAATATAACAGATGGATGTAAATACATCGTTCCTGCATGGGGACTTCTATAGCAAGATTAGCCTCACCATATGTAGACTTGCGGACATTTTTCCATTTCCCTATGCAGACTTGAAGTCCCTTTTTGCAAATCTCAGAGCTAAAAACATGATTTTTCCACATCTACATGCCCTTCCTATATTACAACATGTGTATACATAGGTTGCACCACTAAAACCCACGTGCATCGGGACTACTGCCCAAAAGTAAAAAATGGTGTCGAGTTTCCATGTCACGTCACGAGATCAGTGATCCTTGGCCTTCCATATACTAGAAATGTTCTGACTCAGCCCTTCAGTTCCACTTGAAGGCTATAAATGGGCCAAAACCGAGCTATGGAAAAGAGGATAAAGAATTCAACTTTGAGAGTAAAATTACTTTGGAGAAATTATTCACTTCACATTGAGTTTGCATCCCTTTTTCCTTTAAGTTTGAACAGATTGTTCAACCCCCAAGCTCTTCCCTTATTGACTGAGAACCTCATAGTCTCTCTTATATGAGATTGACTTTGGTGGAGGATTGAAGTGGTGGAGACCCAACTGGAAGGAACTTATTTTCTCGGTTACGAACCCTGCCGACACAAAAGTTTGTAATTCATTTAGTTCTGTTGATTACATCTTAATATAAATACTCTTTTCTCATCCAATTAATATCTTGCGAATATTGGAATTGTTATTCCATGGGTGTATTTGTTATGAATATTGATGTATTATGCTATATAATGTGATAACATTATATATTATCACCATATGCTTGTGTTTCTTGGTTGTTGAGGACTAGTTGCAGGTATATTGCTTTGGGTCAAGTGCTCAACGGTGGACTTCATCGAACGTCTGGATGAGGTAGTCCTTTTATATTATTTTGCTAGAATATTTTTTATATAACATAATTGATATTAGAGTTGATTTATGTAGTCATTTCTGTCTATTATGGCTTACCCATAGCCATAGAGATATTTTCCTCGTAACAGAATTGGCGACCATACTGGGGAATGAATCTTCTTTTTCGGGGTTTGGAGTATTTTTCTCCTTAGATTGCTATCATTTATATTGAGTTTCTTGGTATATGATTTCTTGATAGCCTCTGTTCACTTTGAGTTTGAGTTTCTTAGCCTTCTCCTTAGCCTGGATGTGTTTTGACACATATACACGGGATTTTTTCTTACATTCGCGTACATACGCGTGTTGTACTTCTGCAAGATGCGTACATATGTTCTTTTCCCTTGAACAATCACATACAACAACATTTATTGCTTGATTGTTGGGTAGGTTTTGATGATTGCTGAGTCTTCTTGGGTCTCTGTGGTGACTGTTAAGTGTCTGTGGAATGACATGAAACCTGTCCTTCGTTGAATTTTTGGGTGGTTCCTTTCTCATCATATTTTTTATTTGATTTTCCTTGCATCTTGGGCTGTGTGTTTTTCTTCTTGATATACTACTTGGTTTGTCTCTTTTCACACAGAGTAGAGTCTTTATATCAAGCTATTGTTCAGTACTTTCATTTTCATTTTATTATATTGAAAATAAAAAAATAATAGGCATTTTACATTGTTGGCATTTTGATCTTTTGAGTCTTTATCATTAATCTTAGTATGTTGGCCCTTGACCAAATTTTAAGGATCCTTGGTCAGGTTTGACCTATTTTTGGGACTTTGACAGGCTGTCGAAGGCAGAGCATAAGATGAAGTAGATATTATGGGATCTTGGCACCTTTTTAGGGATTTTTGGGTTTTGGGCTTATGTAACAGGTATCATAATGTCAACCCATGGGTTTAGACATGTTTAGGCTTGATTTTGTAATGTATAAACAAAGTAGCTAGGCGATGTAAGAAGAGGCCAGTGTGCTAAGTGTCGAAGTTCAATCTATGTGATCGAAAGTGCTAATTGTTGAGTGGATATTTCTTTTGTGCATACAGTATGAGGCGTGTAGAGCTCAGTGCAAGCGAGTGTAAGATATTGAGAAGAGTCTTAGTGATGTAACCTAGCTCAGGGAAGGAGGATCTAGCGAGATGCATAGATCTCTTGTCCTCTGCGGAGTAGGGTTTTTGTGGCTTTGTGCATGTAACTAATTGAAGAAGCTAATAAAGAAGACGAAGAGTTGGTGGACGTAGCCCCAGGGTGGGGGTGAACCACGTACATGTTGTGTTGCTCTGCTTTGTGCGATGTATTGATGTGTTTATATGTTAATTTGCTTAGTACTTCGATATAGATGAATGGTAGATAGATATGTTAATGCTATGTGCTTAATAGTATGGATGAATACTAGATCTAGCCTATGTGGATGTGCTTAGTGCTTGAATATAGTAGATATGGTTAAATACTGCAATGCTTTGGAATTAGGGTTTAACTGCGCTGTAAACTAAGACTGGATATTGATAAACTATAACTGCTAAGTGCCCTATTGATGTGTTACAGTAACATATCAGTGTCCCAGCTAAGGCTACAGACACTGGAGTCCTGTAATCACCCCTGCCTCTACCTAGGGTGAGACTTCATCTGCTTCGCAGGTGTTTTGAAAAAGGTCGGTAGTTAGGGTTTTTTTGGTGCGTTGTTGCAGCATTGAACCCTGGGTCTGCCCCTGTGCCAACAAATGGTTCCGTTGCTGGGACTGAAACTGTGATTGTTGGGAGTTGAGGAGGAAGAAATTATGTGCGAAGATCCGACCTGAAAATGTGAAAGATTCATGCATATATATGTTGCCCTAGTGCGCAACATTCCACTTGACCTATGAATCTCTATGCCAAGAAGAAGGGTTAGATCTGAAGAAAAGAGGTAAGATCTGAAATATTTGTGGTTTGAGAAAGGTAAAAGTGAGAATTTTTTCTTAAAGAGGTAAGATCTGCAAGCTCTGTGCATTGATAAAGGTAAGAATAGTGAAAAGTTTTAGATCTGGAAGCTTTATGCTCTGCTGAATATAATATTAGTGGAAATTTTAGTTTCTAAAGTATGTATCTAGGTATGTTTGATAATATTTGTCCTAAATTGAAAACTAGGGCACTGATAGATGAAAGAAGATATGATATGAGCATATCTGATAAGAATAGTGAAAGATATGTTATACCTATGCATAGAGAGAATGTTAGGACTAACAAATGGATGTAGGATCCTAGAAATAATTTTTTGCAGGTTAGCTACTATGATCCTAGTGCGTAGTACATGAAAGGTTGGGGATCATTTAAAAGAAAATGAGGATTAACCCTTTGTTACATTTGTAGAAGATCGGGGCATATGGCTAAGGAATTCCCTGGTAGATATCTAGTTGTCTTTGTTGTAGAGCTATGGACCATGAAGTATTGGATTGCCCTAGAATGATAGCTAAGGTTGAACGAATGATTATGAACCAAGAAAACCCTAAGGCAGATCCAGAAACTGAGATTATGGTAGAAACCCAGAAAGAATCATAGAAAGTATTTCTACAGATGAAAGAAACCCTGAATTATCACCGACATATCATCTTATCAGAGATCTTCAAAGAAAAAGAGTGCATTGAAGCAAGAATAGGAGACTTCGACATTGACTGTGTTTTGGATGAGGAAACACAGGTGAATATCATGACAGAAATAACTTGGGAACTTTTAGGGGAGCCTGTTATGATTCCTTCATTGGGAGGAATAAGATTATTCAGAGGGAAACTAATAAACCTATGTGGAAAGCTCACCCAAATATCTATGAATGCCAATGGAACTTCGACAGAGGAATATTTTGAGGTTGTTAAATTTACTGAGAACAACAACCCATTTGATATGTTACTAGGTAAACCTTGTATTGAAAGAGATCAGACCAGAAGGAAGGAAGAATAAGTCTTAGAGAAGAAGAAGCAAGATTTGAAATATTTCATGACTAGGAGGATCGCACCGCTGATTGAATATCAGGAGAACATATTGAAGCTACTTAGGACAAGATACTTGGATGTCGAAGTTGCAATAACACAAGAAAATTTGCAGAAGACTAAAGTACCTATCCCAGATAGAGAAGAAGTATTACCCTTGAATATTCGGAAAGAATCTCAACAACGAGAAGTTACTATGCCAAAAGAAGACAAGAATCAGAATGGAAAGAGGAATAAAGAGATGAAGCTCATGGGAAAGAAGGCTCAAAATCTCAACAAGAAGAGAGAAAATATCGAAAAGTTATAGAAGGCGCCAGAGGGAACTTCTTAAAGGGAAAATTTACAAAACAAGAACTTCGACGGGATATCAGAACAACATCACATGGCAGTTCGCCATAGTGAAGAAATATAGTTGTTAGGAATAGTATAACCATTAGACCGACACCTCGAACAGGTAGAAAGGAATTTATGGTCCGAAAACTCACCATCAGACTGTTGGGACCACGTCTTAATGGACATAACTAAGTTAATGAAGGATTCTTTCCCATTGGAGAGATCTGTTGCTTCATTATCTATTTATTTCGTCGAACCTTGCACTAAGAACACTTTTTCCAACCGTGAATCTGAGCCCATAGATTAGTTGATTCCACAAAGTGATCATCGTGCTATCACCATCCATCCCATTGCATTGAGTAGTTACTCTTCAAACCCAACAGATTCAACCACGAAGAAATTAGCGTAGTCGAAGAGTCTGTGAAGGAGGTACTCATTGAACTCATGACTAAAAGAGTAATATCCGAAAGAGTAATGTCTGTGGGTGTACAAGCGTTGTCAGCGAGAGGAGTGAAAGCCTCTCTATCGATTGCTCGTGGATCCGAGCCATCCCGACCAATATCATAGAGGAGAACCAAGCACATATATGACCTAGAAAATGAAAAGTTGATCCCAACCATATTTCCCGATTACATCCCACCTCTGGCCAGCACAGTGAGTCGAGATAGTGTGCCAAGATATTTTGAATACACCATGGTTACCGCGTACCTCTTGAAGGGGATACACGTAGTAAGAGCACAGTAGGACAAGATCGCAATGTTGAATTTCAACAACTTCAACCTCAGAGATCACAAGAACCATAGCATGCTCGCCTCGTACAAATACTTTACCAAGATGAAGGGGAAGAATTCAAAGATAATTCCCCAACCATGGATGATGAACCTCACGCAGTCCACCCTGCTGAATGTAATGAAAATCCCACACTTCAGAAGGCACCAGGAAGTTAACGCCTATGTCAAGCTTCTAATTTCATGTTACCATGGCAACTACTTATCGCTAGACCGCCGTATCACAGTCGATCCGATGCTGATCCATAGGATCACAGGATTGAGTATGCAAGGACCTGATCAGCAGGACTTCTATCCAGGAAAATCCATAGATCACACACTAGAATAGAATATCAAGGATACATACAATGATGTTGAGAAGGGGACATGAGGCTACAAGGTAGCTTCCATCCAGAATGGCGCAGTGCGCCTAGCATGCCAATTAATTGCAAGAAATATAGTAAGGAAGAACAGACCCACGCAAGTCACAAGATTTGTTGTTGACCTTGCAGGGAAGTGCATGGAAGTTCTATAGATGAAGTGGGCGAAGTACCTAGTTAATCGACTTGAATTAGACTACCACGAAGCACAGGATCAGGGCTATGAATTCCATTTTAGCTGGCTCCTAATCCTCATCGCATTTTTTGGTTAGGAAATGTCAAAAGGTACAACCTTCCCAGACATTGATCCATTCGAGCCACTTGCTGTGAGGTTCACCACACTCTGGTACTCGAGCGATATGAGAAAACAATGGCATTCAAACGCTATTTTTCACACATATTACCTCCAGCTGAAGAGAGCCATTGAAGCTAAACCTCACATGAATCTGAACACCCTACAGAGGTTCTGAACCCTAATGAAGTTTTGTGCAGATGAACACTTCATCTACACTATAGAATGAGAAGACGAGCATAAGGAGGAGCTTTAGTTGTACTACAATCTGACGGAAGAGGACTTGAGGAGATCACTAAGGACTGGTCGGCAGACCTCCTTATTCCCGCAGACCCTGCAGAGATGTCTGACCCTGACATGCCAGATACCATGCACAAAGAACACAATACACCCAGAACCAACAAAAGGAAGAAGACCGAAGAGGTACAAGAATTAAGTATCCCCTCAGTCAAGACTGCTTCAATATCACCTGACCGAAGGGGTGATGACGAAGTAGAAGCGATAAATGGTAAAGAATCTGAACTAAAACAAGGCAAAGTAACACCACCTAGAGATGAGATCAATCCCCTGAAGAAGAGGAAGGTTTCTCCCCCGAAACCTTCTTCTCGGAAGAAATCCAGAGCCAGCGTGACCAGGATGTAGACTATACTCACTACCGATGATTTTGACTTCATCATAGCAGCCCTAAACGAGGCCTCGCAACAAATCATGGATAAATAAGAAGCCAAGAAGGAGGAAATGTACGAAAAAATTGAGGTCAAACTTTGAGGGGTCCAGCAGGCCCTTCAGTCTATTCATGCAGTGTTCACTATGCCCCTACCACTGGAAGAACTAGAGTTGGGAGATGAGCCAGCCTAACTTCTCCGACTAGTATATGCAACTGAAGCTCGCCTTCGTTGAGCGTAAGAGGAAACAAAGCAAGCCACCTAGGCCTTGAAGTAAGTGCAAGGAGTACTCGTATAAAAATGCCGAATTGCAGAGCAGGAGAAGGTTTCTCTCTAGATGAAGTTTGAAAAGGAGAAAGCATAGATTCAATAAGAAAAGGAACAATTGCTTGCAGAGCAACTCGAAGTGAAAGAAGCAGTCAACAGAGAACTTCACTCTGTGATAGGCTTAGAAACTCAAGCAGAAGATTGAGTCATGGATCAAGTAGATAAGCTCGCAGAAGCTATCCAACAACTACAACAATGAATAGCAAACTTAGATCTCCACATAGTGCCCGACACTCCGTAGGATGTAAGGGATCAAAGAGAAGCAACTTCCCAAAGAACAGTTGAAAGAATCAAGGGCCTCACCATGGAATGTAATAAATTCAGTGATCATAGTGCCTAGACGTATGAGGAACTCACTGAGAATCCAAAATTGAAGACACTGGAGTCACAACTCCAAGAGGTGAAGTATCAAGAAAAAAAAATACAGGCATAGTTGAAGCCCTTGTCGGTTGTTGAAAGAATGAAGCGATCCCAATAACAATGTAGTGCTCAACAATAGGTCCATGCCATTCAGAGAAAAGTCATGGAAGTGACTCAGAGGCTCCAACTTGTACAGGATGAGGCTTTCCAGCTATTCACAGATATCGAAGGCCAAGGTCCAGAACTGGAGCAAGTCATCACTGCAGCAGAAAAGTGCCAAGAGGAACCTCTCAACGAAGTTGTTATCCAAGAGTTCACTGAACAGAAGGTCGTGGCACAACAAAAAGTTGAAGCAGCTCGAGCCAAGCTCATGGTTTTTGAGGTAGAGTTATCTAGATCAAAGTGACTCAGGACGAGTCACAGATGAGTGTTGGGGGCCTGCTGGACCTTGACTAAGTTTTTAGGATCCTTAGTCAGGTTTGACCTATTTTTGGGACTTCGACAGGCTGTCAAAGGCGGAGCGCAAGACAAAGAAGAGACTATGGGATCTCAACCCATTTTTAGGGATTTTTGGGTTTTGGTCTTGTATAAAGGGTATGGGAATGTCGGCCCATGGGTTTACCCATGTTTAGTCCTGATTTTTTAATTTATAAATAAAGTAGCTAGGAGATGTAAGAAGAGGCTAGTGTGCTAAGTGTTGAAGTTTGACCTATGTGATAGAAATTTCTAAGTGTTGATTGGAGATTTCTTTTGTGCATACTGTATGAGGCGAGCAGAGCTCAGTGCAAGCGAGTGTAAGAGATTGAGAAGAGGATTAGTGTTGTAACCTAGCCTTGGGAAGGAGGATCTAGCGAGGTGTGCAGATCTCCTGTCCTCTGCAGAGTAGGTTTTTTATGGCTTTGTGCATGTAACTGATTGAAGAAGCTAATAAAGAAGACGAATATTTAGTGGGAGTAGCCCTAGGGTGGGGGTGAACCACGTACATGCTGTGTTTCTTTGATTTGTGTAATGTATTGATGTGTTTATATGTTATTTTTCTTGGTACTTCAATATATCTGAATGGTAGATAAATATGTTGATGCTATGTGCTTAATAGTATGGATGAATACTAGATCTAGCCTATGTGGATGTGCTTAGTGCTTGAATATAGTAGATCTGGTTAAATATTGTAATGCTATGTAATTAGGGTTTAACTGCACTGTAAACTAAGACTGGATATTGATGAACTATAACTGCTAAGTGCCCTGTTAATGTGTTACAGTCACAGATCTATGTCGCATCTAAGGTTGCAGACACTGTAGTCCTACAACAACCCCTGCCTCTACCTCGGGTGAGACTTCAACTGCTTCGCAGGTGTTTCCGAAAGGGCCATTAGTTAGGGTTTTGTTGGTGCGTTGTTGTAGCGTTGAACCTTGGTTTTGCCCCTATGCCAACATAGTACATGTAAATAAATATTGCATTTTATTTAGAATTGCAAAACTGAATTGAGAATTGAATTTCTGAAAAGCATATCATTTACTGGAAATTGAAGTTACGACTTTGCATTTTATTCGTATTCATTTATTTTACTTACTGAGTCATAATATTAGTAGTTTCACAACTGCACCTTTTGAGTAAGAAAGGCCATTACAAGTAATGCTATACTTTAAAATTGATTAGTAACGATTTTATTTTTATAGGGTGCACAAAATAGCTTAGGATTTAGAGCCTTGGAATAGGATTTTGTGAGTAAACTTCTCCAAGGATATTAAATCAACATATGTGTCTGACTAAGGTAATGGATAAAGGCATTGTATAATCGGTAATATCAGGAGGCTCCACTTACATCATAGTTAAGCATGAGGTCGTGTGATTTTGGTTGAAGGGATATCCCCCCAATACCTTCTTAGCGTGAGATATATTTATGGGGATCTATTCGTATATGGGGATCTTGCTAGTGCCCTTACCTCCGTGAGAGGTGGTGATTTCAAGGTTATGGGATTTGCTAACCTGCCCATATGGACGAACTGACTTACGACTATTCGCTTATGCATCGGTTATACCGTTGTTTCTTAGTTTCTTGACATAGGTACCACATACATTACTTGTAGGGGTTATTTTGCAGGTACCCTAGATTAACAATCAGACAACACACAACATTTATGGAGGATTACTTCTCTGGGGGGATCTGACCGACTAGTTGTTAAGCCCATGAGGGCCCTTATAAATAATTATGATACCTCTGATCTTTAGCAGAGGAGCCTCAGGCCCCTCTTAGCCGAGATAGACCTACTTTAGAGAGGGAGGCCCCTTTCAGCCACTTTACCCTATTTGTGTGCATATTGTCCTTTTTTATTTTATTTTGGTGTCCTCTTTGATTACTAGTTAACCTTGGGATTTTTGCGCCATGAGTTTTCATTATCATGGACAGTGGAGTTCCTTTGACTCCCTCATTTACCGCTACCTCCCACATGACATTCGATCATTTCATGGGGATGAATCTGTCCATATTTCATAATGGTATGAAAAATTATGATACTCAGTCAATGCCTTGGGTCTCTAATCATTTTTCTCGTGGTATGCCAGACATGTCTTTTCACTTTCCATCCACTGCCTCATCTCCTTATCCTAGTTTTGGGTCTGGGGGCATGTTACCTCCTTATTCTCCCTTTTCGTTTGGTGGGAGTCATATCCCTCAAACAACCCTTACAGTGGGAGGTTGGAATCTTCCTTCCTACTAATGTACTTTTCTAAGGGCAAGTTCTCAAATGGGCGATCATTCTACTTATTACACTCCGTCCACCTATCCTTCTTCCTCTATTCCGGTTCCTATGAATGCTTTTCCTATTGTAGACCTCCATATGTCCTCTGGTATTTCATCTGAGGGGAGTCATATTTGTAGTATGGGAAACCCCCTGCATGAAGTTCCTTCGTTTGGGGGCAACATATATCCTCACATGAGTAACCCTTGTCATGTCGCTTTCTCTTCGCAAGAGGCTTCCTCAGTGTCGATACCCTTACACCCATTTATGAATTGGTATGGAGGAGGATATTATCCCAATGAATAGGGCCATGGTGTATAGAAGAACCCTTTTTGGTTGTTACACATTATTTTGGTCATTCTAATGATGATATCATAGACATGTGTTCAAGCTCCAACATGACTTTTTCCTGAGAAGAGAAACTTCTTTCCTCCTCTACAAAGATGCTTTTTAGAAAGGGTCTGTAGACTGCCCATACTACACAGTGAAGAAATCCATAATTTCCATAGGCTTCCCTATAGCTGGCCCACGGGATTTCCACAGGTCTCTATATAGGTAGGGTGCGACGACATTCCAAAGCTAAAAGAGGAAAGAGGTTTCATGAAGTTTCTAGAAGGGGAATCTTCTAGAATGTGAGGTGGCCTCTGTATGGTTGCGATCCTACTGGTTTCTCTGATTTGGTGGGATCATCCTCATCCTTTTAACCACTTCACCTTCTCCTATATAATCATGGGCTTCTCATGGAAAAGGTTAAGCACAGTCGAGCAAGATCAAGTAGAGAACTGGTGAGAGAATAGGTTGAAGATTGTGTGAAGAATCCTATTCTTAGTGATGCTTGAGGCCTCCATTTGTCCATCAAGATTTTGTGGATCATCTTCATGCAAATTTCAGAGAAAGTGTATGTGTGTTGGGACAAAGGATCACTAAAAGGGAACTTACGACATCAAGGCAATTCAGTTGTATCTTCCACTTTTCATTAATATAATACGGTGAAACGCCTCCTTCCCATAAAATGATTAGTATTTGATTACATGATTCCTTGATCACATGTTTAGGTTGTCATTGAGTTCTACTATTATTGCTTTCATGTCGGTTGGTTTGTGTTATCACAGATCTGATTCTACAAGAGAACTGGAGTGAAGCGGGGACAACAAATATATAAGGAAGCAATTCATAAGGTATGTTATCTATTCCTCTTTGGATAGTAAACTCAATGACTGCAACTTAGGGAAGCGTCTTGTTCCATCTCGATTTTTTCTAGATCTAGGTGGATATAGGGGGATCAGTTCATGTCTGCATATACTGATTTACCCGATAACAAAATTGGTGACTCCACTGGGGAAGACAACTAGTTTGTGGTTTTTTGTTGGCCATTTTTTTTTAACCTATGATTTTTACTTGATATCAATCTCTGAGTCTATGGGAGACCCATTCACTCTCGCTGGGTTTAAAAGTCCACTTAAATGTTTTTCCTTTTCCCCCAAATTTCTTGATTTTTCAAACACGTCTGCACTGTACCTTATAGATAGCCTGCAGAAACCATTCATTTCCTCACCTTGGTAGTTCATTCCAGCGTGGGATTTCCTTACCCTGCATGTTTCTGGATCGCTAAAATCATTCATTTCCGCACTGTGTTATATTGCCTGCCAGCGACGGCGTTTGAATTTTTTTTTTGTGTGTTGGATTTTGGCTTCTACTGTGTCCCAGTTTTGATTTAGTCAACTGGGAAAGGATTTTTAATGCCAGTTCTTGACTTCTACTGATTGTTTGAGCTCGATCTTGATTGGTTTCGAAAATCAAACACCTCTCTTTTGATATTTTTTCAATCTTTGTTTTTTATTTTTATAGGCAAGGATATAATCTCTGGACTTGCATCCAAGTGCTTGCTCGATCAAAGGTCTTGGTTTGGATTTGGATTTGTAGGTTGGTTACATATTTCAGATTGCTTAATGATCAGAAAAACATTTCTTATTCATATTTGAAGAGACTTTTTTCAATTTTTATTTTTATCTCCATTGAAAGATCGATTTGGGTGTTTGTTGAGTGTTTTATTTTCATTGATTGCTTATCCTTTCTTAGTTCCATCCCTGTTCTGGTTTCTGGAAAGGAAAAAATTAAAGTCTTTTTAGTCTTTTAAGAAACCATTTATTCAGAAAATATTGTCATTTGAAACATTGAAAGAGAACGAATAGTGAAATTACATTGTTGATGATTATTTGGTATTGCATTCACAGAAAGGAATTGCACATTGTAGTTTGCATTGTTCCAGAAAAATTCTTTCTCCCTACTGTAGATAGAATTCATTGAACGAAATTTTGCATCATTCATTTCTAATTTCACGTCATTGGGTCAAAGTCTCACATACCATCGGTTTCATTCTCGTCTCCCTCTTGAGTAACAACAACCTTTGATAATATTGCAAAACTCTAAAACTCAACTAGTAACTTTTTCTAGGGCTCTTTTACACCAACATTAGCTAGGCTAGAGATTTGGAATAGTCAGTGAGACACACTCTCCAAAGCACAAAAAACACAATAGTATCTTGTGATAGGGAGTGTCGAAATCCATTCACAACATTTTGTCCCGGGAAGCCCTTCTCACACAAGGGTCAAACCTGAGGTCGCATTGAGATTAGCAGAGTTACTCACCCTGCTTTGTTGATCTCAGTGTAGAGATTACATGTATTATGGGGGTCGGTTGAAGGTATACCCACAATGATGAGTGGAAGCCTATCAAGTTGATTTCGGGCTCAATACCCTTCCCTTGCATGTGGATCAGACTGTCGAACTTTCCCCCAGGCATCACTATTGTTTTTGGTAACTTTAGTAGCCTATATTCTTAGGGTCTTACACAACGTGACTGTGGAAGGGAAAGTCTCCATGGTACTTGGAATTGACGTTGGCCAGAATCACTCGAGCTCGTTTGAGGGTATACCCACGATTATGTGTGGGAGCTTGCACCAGGGTGTAAGTCTATTAAGAAGGTCGTCAATGTAAATTTTCCACCCTAGTCCAACCCCTTCTTGTCTCGACTTCGCAATGTTGGATTTCATCACCAACTAGTGACTTCGGAATAGGAAGGTCTTGTTTGCTTGGTTTTGATTCCTAGATTTTACTAGAAAGTGTTGTTTTTTTACGTAGTTGGCCGTAGATTTTTTGGTTCAACCAACATTGACCCTCCATGTCATTCACGTAGGATGCAAGGACTACCTTCGGAAGATTCAAAATTTTCTCAACCCTTGCCTCCTAACCCATCGGAGGATTCTCCTCAATGGAGTGAGATCCAGGACCACATACCTTCACAACCATAAAGGATCGATTCTCTAGAGAGATTCTGAATTGTTTTTGACCCTCTAGAGGCTTTCCGCCTACCTCTTGGATATGAGAGACACATTCTCTGACTCAATTCGTCTGGAGAACTTTTTATTAACACTTTTGGATTACCTCTCAAAATTGTCACCAGCCTTAACGAAGATCCTTATTTGAAGACCGACATAGCTCAGACTCTGACTTATAGAAGGAAACCTCCTACCTCAGAGACAGGAGTTGAAATACCTACCTCTTATGAACCTCTCGAAACATATTACATGTTTACGATACCTCTAGATCACTTTAACAATACAACGTGCCATTATTTTCCGGGTTCAGAAGCATTGTCAGCTGGTTCCAGTTCAACCATCCCTCTTCAATAGGCCCATTCCATGATGGTCCCAAATACTACTATTATTCCCACTGGGAATACGGTGGCTAGCCAAACACCTATTGGCACACCACTTTTACCTAGTCAAATCCCATCATTTCCTCTTGGGTATTATGCGTTGAATGCTTCTATTCCCATTCCTACTCAAGTCCCATTCGAAACTCCTGGAGTCTTCACTCCTCCTGGGCACAATCCCATTCCTGGTTTTATTTCGACACTCCCTCAACCCCCTTCTGGAGGGTATTATCCACCTCCCACCGACAGACCCAACCCTAGTGGAATTACTCAGTCTTTCACACCTAATTACCAGATTCCTGTTGGTAGACAATTTAATCTTGGGGGCCAATTTCAACCCCCGCTTAGAAGTCAAACCCCAATGGGAACACAACCTCTAGTCGGAGGACAACCTCCACCCACCCCACCCTATGGGCTAAACATCTTAGAAAATTTAGCCAAGTATTGGAACTTTCTTACCCAAGGAAATACTCAATCGACAAGGGGGAAACAACCTCAAGTCACCTCTTTTGTACCCCCTGGTATGGGCCAACATTACCCCGGGACCTCCAATTCCATTTAGGGTTCGAACATTCTGTCTACTATCCCTTTCCAAGGGAATGTACCTAATCAATACAACCCCACGCGCTATTTGCCACCAGACCAACAACCAAATCTTCTTAGATCTTCACATTATATGAAAACTTCTTACGGTCCTACTGGTATTCCGATGAGACTTCCTCCCCAAAGTCACCAGTACCCTCATGTGAATAGACAATTACCCTTTTTGGCCACTTTGGACCTCCCCGATCTGTCTAGAATTTTGAATGACCCTATTCGTTACTCTCCTCATTGGCCTATCATACTAGCCAAACTACCATCCGACATTCCTAAGTTCAATGGTAAACCTGGAGAAGACCCGAACAATCATGTCATGACTTTCCACTTTTGGTGTTCGTCCAACTCTTTGATGGACAACTCCACTCCGCTACGTCTTTTTCAACGAACTCTCACATGTTCAGCCACAAAGTGGTATATAGAGTTACCGCGAGGATTCTTCACTGATTTCAATACCCTAGCTATGGCTTTCCTCACTCACTACCAGTTTCCAATACGTTATGAAATGGGAACCAAGATTTTGAGTTCTTTCAAGAAAAGTAAAGCCACTCATATCTCCGATCACATTCATGAGTGGAGACAAAGATGACGTCTAATCAAACTCGATCTTCCCGATAAGTTATTGGTAGAATGGTTCACTAAATCCTTCATGAATGATATATCTAAAGACATTGCTATGGGCAGATTTGTCACCGAAGAATAGGCGACCAGTCTTGCCTAGTATCTTGATCTTGTTTATTCACAAACGGGTACTCTCTATGATCTGCTCTGTGACGCACATCGTCCTTCTAACACAACCACCTCAACAACTTCTCATGCTGTCGATGGTGTGATAGGTACTTTCCATGCCTAACCGCAATCTGCGTAGGCCTCTCACACCATGCCCAAATCCTATGCTTCTAATGTTCACATTTCTCCAACGCCCACCCCTCCCACCAGTAAAACTTCAGAAGTGAACACCATTCAATCAACTCCTACCGGTAACAATAAATCCAAAAAAGAGAAGAGTAGGAATAAGGAGGATAAAAATAACAATCCACAACCTGACAAGACCAAGTCACAACCTGTTGATGATAAGGATAAACACAAACCTCGCTATCCTTGCCTTATCTGTGGTGATGATCACTACACAAAGAACTGTCCGAGATGCACTAAGGTCACGAAGTTCCTCTGAGGGACCCCAAAACCTCCTACACCCACCGTCTTGTCTCAACCCTTCCCTTCTCAACAACAGGCTCAATTGGTCATTCATGATCAACCTTCTTCCTCCACTACCTCCTATGTACTTATGTGTAATGGTGATTCAAAGAAGAATGAAATCACACTTACCACTCATGCCAAAGATTACTCTTCCTCCAAGGAGAAAGTTGACTATATTTCATCTTCGTTGGTTCAACAATATCCCTCGGCTCCACCCTCCAATGGTCCTCTTCATCTTGAACGATCGAACCCTGATATAGTCCTTTGCCCTCCTCCCAAGGGCATGGTTCAAAATTATTCTTTCAATCCTCATGTGCATGCTGCCCAGAACTACAGTATAGTAGAAGATATGGCACAAGCACCATCTGCGATGTCAGCCCTCGAAGTCGTTCAGAGTTGTCCTACACAATGGAAGGCACTATTGAAAGATATCGGTGGAATCGATCCTATGGATACAAATTTAATAATCTTTGACTTGCATGATCAAATTCCAAGGTTACCCCCTCAACTTGCATTTCAAATCCAAGTTGTTGTCTCCAACAATAAAAATTGTAGAACAGTTATTGATGAGGGTGCCTCAACATGTGTCATGTCTATTGCCTGCTGGAAATCCATTGGCTCTCCTCCGTTATCTGAATCACACAACACACTCAAAGCCTTTAATGGCTCTGTCTTTAAACCTTATGGTGTCCTCCCGTCATTGCCTATTACATTAGAAGGCAAAACGGTCAACATTGAAGTTGAGGTCTTTGACGCTCCTCTTGATTACAATATTTTACTTGGCCATAGCTGGATCGATTCCATGCGTGCAATTGTGTCTACTCTTTTTCATATCGTGCGCTTTCTACATCAGGGAAAAGTAGTTACAATAGACCAAATGGCCTTATTTAACTATGATACATGTACCAACAACATACCTTTCATTGCAAAGACACCTCATGGGTACGAGAATGTTGATGTGGGTCTACTAAAAGATTCCACTCTGATGGTTACGTTTCCAATCCCACCACCCGACATTCCACCTCCTTTGTTTTCCTCGATTAACATGATATCCACCTATATCTGTGAAACTCCCATGTCTTCTGACCCATGGATAGTACCCGCACCCAGTGATTATCTTCGCTACAGCGACCAGATGCCTTTAAGTCCAGTTGAATCCGCTTACCAAGCCATTCAATTAGCTGACCCTTCTACTCCCTCTCTCGGTGATTTGTCTCCTGATACGTTCCACTTTATTTTTCCCATGGATGATATGATTATGTCAATTATGTCGATGGAATATACCCCTTGGGATGATGGACATCATCGTTCCATTCTCTTTCTCGAATAACACACCATCGAGAGTTACCAATGGATCTCGACTCCGCTGACCGTCGTCATTATTTCTTCGGTTCTTGCATCCACACATGATGTGTTATACGAAGGGAACTTAAGTAACATTTCACCCACCACCCCCCTCGACGTATCTATTCAACTTGGAGTTGTTGAAAATGTCCACATCGAAGTTTCTTGTTCCACCGATAAGGCTGTCACATATAAGTCACTGTTTCAAGAATTTCATGACATATTCACATGGAGCTATGAAGAGATGCCCGACATTGACCCCGATATTGTTGTACATGTAATCAAGACGTACCTAGGTGCCAAACCCATCCAGCAGAGACTTCATCCGGTCCACCCCCGTAAAGTGTCTGCTATTAAGCTTGAAGTAGAAAAACTTCTTAAAGCCGACTTTATTTATCTAATGGCTTTGACTGATTGGGTATCCAATCTAGTTCTGGTTAACAAGAAATAAGGTACAATCCGTGTCTGTGTTGATTATAGGGATATCAACAAATCACGTCCTAAGGGAAACTTTCCTACTCCCTTCATTGACCAAATCATTGACGATTGCGTCAGAAATGAAATCTTCTCTTTGATGGATAGTTTTTCCTGATATAATCAAATCAATATCTTACCCGTGGATCAACATAAAAGCGCTTTTATTTGTTCTTAGGGCACTTTTGCCTACCAAAAACTACCCCTCAGTTTAAATAACGTCGATGCAATGTTTCAATGTTCTATGTCTTATGCTTTCCATGATATTAAGCACATTTTACAACCATATTTATATGACCTACCAACACATTCCATGCATCGTAGTGATCATCTGGCCCACCTCCGAGCCATTTTCCTTCGCTGTTGGTTCTATCATATAAGCTTAAACCCACACAAATTTGTCTTTTGTGTGGAGTCCTACTGAATCCTAGGATTTATTGTGTCACATCAGGGGATCAGGGTAGACCCTTTGAAGGTCGAGGTGTTCCTCAATCTGCCTCCTCCTTCCTCACTTCGCCAACTACAAAGTTTGCAAGGGAAGGAAAACTTTCTACGTCATTTTATCCCAAACTACGCTGAGTTAACACTCAGATTTACTAGACTATTAAAGAAAGGATCTGAGTTTGTATGGGACACCACTACTATCAAAGCCTTCAACGCTTTGAAATTGAATTTAACCTGTACCCCACTACTTTTCTCTCCTGATTATAGTTGATATTATTTCCTTTATCTCGTTGCTTCGGATTCGACCATCGCCATGGTTCTGGTCCAAGAAGACGATTTACATGACGAACATGTCATTTATTATTTGAGTCAGAGTCTCATGACTACCGAAGACAAGTATTTACATGTTGAAAAACTGGCCTTGGCAGCTGTCCAAGCTGTCCAACAATTCTGTCAATATATCTTACTACACAAGACCACTGTAATTTCCGATTGCAACCCCATGCAACACATTCTTACCCACCAATTTCTCGGGGGAAAATACTCCAAATGGATAGTCATTCTCTAGGAGTTTGACTTAGAATTAGAATGTGCTAAGTCTAATAAATCCATGGTGTTTTCTGAACTGATATGTGACCTTCCCTGCATTGAGATAGAAAACATCGTAGAGGATTCTTTACCCGATGAGTCCCTTTTTCTGATCAGTTCTGATGACCTTTGGTACGGGGATATCATTATCTATCTCCAAACTCATACTTTTTGTCTCGATTTGTCTAGCACTGACCGTCATCCAATATGCTACCAAGCCTATCAGTACATCATCTTCAGTGACACTATTTATCGCCATGGGGTCGACTCTATTTTTCGACGTTGTCTCACCTATGATGAAGCTGAGAAAGATTTAAATGACTGCCACTCTGGAGCATGTGGTGGTCACATGTCTAGGTATGCTACTACCCAGAAGATATTACGTGCAGGGTATTTTTGGCCTTCTTTATTTAAAGATTGTATTACTATCGTTCAAAAATGCCATGCTTGCCAAACATACAACAATAAGATAAGATCTCATCCTGCTCCCTTACACCCTGTAGTTTTCGTTGAACCTTTTTCTAAATGGGGTATCTATTTCATGACCTGTAACCCTCACTCAACCAAGGGGCATGGATACATTATTGTAGCTATGGATTATTTCATGAAATGGGCCGAGGTGATGCCTACATTCGACAACACTGAAAAAACCGCAACATTTTTCATTTTCAATCATATCATTGAATGATTTGGAATCCCATAGTCTATCGTCACTGATCATGGTAGCCACTTTCAGAACTTCATGATGTCTGAGCTTACAGAAAAGTTGGTTCTTTGACATGAAAACTCAACCCCCTACTATCCGCAGGCCAATGGCCAAGTCGAAGCAATCAACAAGGTTCTTATCACCATGCTTCAACGGATTATAGGAATTCACAAAACAAGCTGGCACATAATGTTGTTCTCATCATTATGGGCCTATCGGATGTCCGTGAAGTCTGCCATGGGGTTTACACATTTCCAATTAATGTATGGTATAGAATCTATCCTACCGATTGAATGTGAAATTTCATCATTAAAACTAGTCATTGAATTCCTCCCAATCACCTCTATTGAAGAAGAACGTATGTTGTATCTGATGCAATTAGATGAAGCCCGTCGAGATGCCACCCTAGTTATTTAAACCCAGAAGAAACATGTCAAGGCCCAATACGACAAACATGTCAAGCCACGTGTTTTCTCTGAGGGTGATCTAGTTCTCCTCTATGAACAAGATCGTGATTTGCTAGGAGCCATAAAATTCGAAGTTATGTGGTGAGGCCCTTATATTGTCAAACGAGTGTTGGAGAAAGGAGCCTACGAGTTAGTAGATTACGATGGAATTCCTTTGAGTGAACCCAGAAATGGGCTTTACTTGAAGAAGTACTATGCTTAGACTATATTCGCATGAGTGCCTTTATTTTACTGTATCATACTGTAGTGTGCTACGTTTGTGTGATTTTTTGTTATTTGATTTTTACCCTTGACCACTTATCTTGCATTGTGCTTGGTTTTCAGATGTCAGAGTCTTCTCTACCCTACCTTGGCTTCGTCGATGGCGCTAGTCGTAGCACTCAGAACCTAGATTTTGTTGCATGGGCAATATATGCACCTACAAATGAACTTATCAGTCTACACGGTGTTTGCCTCGGTCGTGCAACCAATAACATAGAAAAGTATAGTGTCTTCATCGAATTGTTGACTGATGCTATCTCTCTTTAGATTCGTTGTCTGGTTATACGACTTGTTGATTCGTAGCTAACAGTGCTACAGTTAAGTAATGTCTATGCTATTTGAAGTCCTACTTTGTTATGGGTATATTTACGAATTCACCTCTTGGAACGTTATTTTGATTATATCGAGTATCAACACATTCCTAGATGTCTAAATACATTAACTGATGCACTAGCTAATTATGTGTTAGACAAACATATGAGACATTTATAAATCCAATCACAAATCACATGTATTAAACAAAGAAAAATAAGTCGGTGGAAGCCTCATGTATATATATATATATATATATATATAACGATCAAAAATTTTCTACAGAAAGATTGTTTTTGTTAGAAGAACAAAATGTCAAAAATGAAGCTCATAGCTTCTACAAAAATGGCATCATGGATGCTTCTCTCTGTAACACACTACTTCTCGTGCTACACTATAGAGCAATCATCTCAATGGAATAGCCATGTCTACAGTATGGTGCTAGAAACACCTCGGGACCTCGCCAATCGACATATCTGGGATCCCTGCAGTCAAACCCTCCAGATTCTGTTCGATTGCTTCATAGTCATTCGCATCCCATCTTGCAAATACCACTGCTTCCCCTCGCCTCTGGACAGGGGATGTACCTAGGGGACGAAATGGCCCTACATTTGTATAGTCAGGATACTTTTAATTATTCATTGGATTGAAAAACATATAAAAACATTTACAAAAAAATATAAAAGAAAAATGTCTTTCTTACCTAGTTCCCCCCACTAGGAACCCTCAGGTAACACTAATTCAGGATCATTGCGGAAATCTATCCTGACATATGAATAGTCATCGATCATCAAGATCTGGGGCTCCAGAAAATCAAAAAATGTGTCATTATATCTAATAATGGGGCCTTCCACGTGTCGGGGCATGAGATCACACCACCGCCTCATCTGCGGATCCCATGGCACTGGTATATTCCAGTCTACCTGTTATAGAAAGTGAGGGACTCTTTCCATGAAGAAATATACCAAAATGGATCTGTATCCAAACTATTTTAGATCCCTGTTCTTGCTCTTGATCAACTGGCTCTTCATGCTACGAAGCAACCCATCACACCAATTAAACACAAGAGGTTTTGTGCATTCTATAACATACTGGAAATAGCTTTGCAAGTCCATGTGTGGAGAAGAACTCCCTTCCATCCATGCAATGGTGAATAGGATGGTTCTCAAGGTCAGATCATGAATTCCTATAATAGCCACCTTTCCCTTGCGTTCGTCAGCTTCGGGTTCACAATAGACTATGATGTATTCACTCATCGGTAAACCCCCACCTCGACCTCCTGTTAAGGTAACTTGTGCCCCACGATGGGATAACCCCCTCAAGAAGTAAATTTATTCAATGTCCAAAGAGAGCACATGAACACCCACATGGAATACTTGTTGGTCTACATCCCACATTCAGACCAAATATTCCAACAGTCTTAGCTAGGCTCTCATGCTCTGTATCTTGAATAATTTTAATAGACCACACTATCTTAGGGAATTTATGGTGCCCAGATCATTCAAAGCCATTTCATCATCGTCTTCATGTTCACTTTCTCTCCATTCTAACATTTTTTCAATCAAGATACCTGCATGGGAATGGAGAGAAAGGAGTTAGCACCTTCAGTTATCATAATTTGAAATTCTTTTTGGTCCATCGTATCTTTTTCTTTTGGGTTTTATGCCGCTGCGATTGGGCCTTGGTTACAGAGAGGGGTTTCCACAGGTGAACCGTTAGGATCCTGCGAAAATCTTTAATTTTAGCAGGCCCTGATATAGGGCACCTGTGGCGGCCCCAACACGCATCCACGGTCCAAAAATTCAGCCCAAAATTCATCTTTTAATAGATTAAAATGAATTTTAAACCATTATAAAGGAAGAGGAAGAGGCACTTACTGTTTTCACACAAACCATTCGTCGAATGATCAATCACGCTCTCCGCAATCGACGACCGAAATATGAGGTGAAAAAGGTCTTTTGGACAAAGTTTTTGGTCAAATACAAATGAAATAGTGAAAATGAGTTATTATCTGCATTTATCTCATTTTTTGATTTTTCTAAATATATTTTATATTATTTGATATATATTTTATCAAAAACCTAATAGTCTCATGAGTGTTGTTTATCGCAGATGGGCAGACTAGGGTTCCAAACAATGGAGTACGAACATTTTTTTGCGTTTTGTTTGTCTTTTTCATTGCATGTACGATTAATTTTTAGGGTTTTTTGGAAAAACCTCGAGCTTAGTATTTATTCATTCTCATGGTAGAAAAATTATGAGAATGTAACCGAGTATACTTTTGTCATCTTTTCGTACTTGTCATGCTAACATGAAAATAACGAAACTTATGGAGTAATCTTTAAGCTCTTTTCACACTCCTTAAAAACGAAACGATTGTTAATAAATCTTGTTCTGTTCACGCTCATAAAAGTATTTGAATAAAACATCTGACGGGCGATAGTTTATCATTTTTTTGGTCATGTCAAACTATTTTATGAAAAAGGATCTGAGAGAGTTCTATTTTAAGTGTTTTTCCAGACTCTATAAACATGAAAAACCTTTGAGTTTTCTATCTTTGGACTCATTAAACAAACATCGACAGACCCATATGGGACCAAACCACTCCTTCCTAGGGTTTGTTAAAAATACTCCAAGGGACTCGTCCAAAGGATGAGTTTACATCAACAAGCATATGTTATCCTCCTCAAGCTTGCGTAAAAATAAAAAGGTACTCGCCAGAAATGGTGGGGGAAAATTTGGGAAAGGGATGTGTCTCTATATTTGTGTTAATGGCAGTAAGCGTCACTCTTGAACATGGCACCCCCTTTATTATTTGAATCTGGGTTGGGAAATCCATTTGTCTCTCGTATGACATTCTGCAAGTTCACATCTTGGGTCGTCTTTGAGTCTATGCTTCCAAGCCCAATGTCGTGCTATCCATATGTTCAAGAGAAGTTCAGCCGAGCCCTCTATTGAGTCGACCATATGCAATTGTTCATTATTATCATGTCAGCCTTCCATATGTCCGTTCAAAATCATATTTGTATTTTTCTCTACCCTAAATCTATTACTTGTTTCGTGTCATTTGATGGGGGATAAATCAAAGCCCTCCTGTAACGAGTCTTTTCTTATCGACTTCAACTCACTATCCAGTAATGAGACTTAGAAACTACTCAGTGCCTTAGAGCCTGCATGTCTCAATGGCAGGTTTCTTCACTTTCGACAGTGGATTTACATCATTGATCCTTGATCGAAAGATTCCATCGAGTGTTCGACCTCAACTCATTTATTCGCACTCATTGGATTTTACTATCGTACCTTGGGGGTCATTGACATCAATGGTGATTTCCCTCACACTTGTTAATGATTTTCATTAACGACCAGTAATCAAGTGGTTTTTGACCATGTTTGACTTCAATACTTGTATTCACATGGCTAGATTCATACCAGAGGACGATGGGATTGAACACCCTAGACCTCATCATATTTGGTCCAGGTTGCAATGGAGTATTTGTGATTTCAATTGACACATAGATCCACTTTGTATGTCTCGTGGCTATGTCTTGTGTCTGAGTTTTCAAATACATAGATCCATAGTGTATTCCTGGTGGCTATGTAGAATCTTGCTGACATGGATCCACAGTGTATAATTGGTGGAAATGACTTATACTTATGATTTCAATCATTTATAGTCTAAACATGGGAATTCCTACTTCGGACATGGTATAATATTGTGTGGATGCTTGATTGTTTGAAGGTTCCCAATTGGTGCACTCCTTGTTCCCGACACACACACACATTTTTACAAAGTATTTATGTTGTCACGAGTTCTAGCCTCATACTTTGGGGGGCATTCTGCTATGCATTATTTTGGTCATTCTAATGATGATATCACAGACATGTGTTCAAGCTCCCAACATGAATTTTTCTTGAGAAGAGAAACTTCTTTCCTCCTCTACAAAGCTGCTTTTTAGAAAGGGTCCGCAGGCTGCCCATACTACACAGTGAGAAAATCCATCATTTCTGCAGGCTGCTATATAGGCACGATGCAACGACGTTCCAAAGATAAAAGAGGAAATAGGTTTCACGAAGTTTCTAGAAGGTGAATCTTCTAGAATGTGAGGTGGCATCTATATGGTTGTGATCCTACTAGTTTCTCTAATTTGGTGGGAGCATCCTCATCCTTTTAACCACTTCACCTTCTCCTATACAATCATGGGCTTCTCATGGAAAAGGTTAAGCACAGTCAAGCAAGATCAAGCAAAGAATTGATTAGAGAATAGGTTGAATATTGTTTGAAGAATCCTATTCTTAGTGATGCTTGAGGCCTCCATTTGTCCATCAAGCTTTTGTGGACCATCTTCATGCGAATTTCAGAGCAAGTGTATATGTGTTGGGATGAAGGACCACTAAAAGGGAACTTGCAACATCAAGGCAATTCAGTTGTATCTTCCACTTTTCATTAATATAATACGGTGACACGCCTCTTTCCCATAAAATGATTAGTATTTTATTACATGATTCCTTGATCACATGTTTATGTTGTCATTGAGTTCTACGATTATTGCTTTCATTTCAGTTGGTTTGTGTTATCTCAGATCTGATTCTACAAGAGAACCAAAGTGAAGAAGGGACAACAAAGATATGAGGAAGCGATTCATAAGGTATGTTATCTATTCCTCTTTGGATAGTAAACTCAATGATTGCAACTTAGGAAAAGAATCTTGTTCCATCTCATGTTTTTCTATATCCAGGTGGATTTAGGGGGATCAATTGATGTCCACATCTACTGATTTACCCGATAACATTGGCCTACAATTTCTCAAAACTAGTCTTTCCCAGAACCTTGGTCTCAAAATCCACAACTAACCACCACCACAAGTCCAATCACTGCAAGTCACACTGGAATTATATCTCCAACCTTTGCTAGTTATGTTGGATATTGGTTGACAACCTCTGCAAGTCATGTCGAAGACTAACAACCAAATGTTGCAATTTAGGATGGGGGCACATATCTAGTCATTGCTAGTCACACTACATTTCCATCACCAACCTCTGCTAGTAATGTCGGGGATTCATCACCAACCTCTGCTAGTCATGTTGGGGATTCATCATTAACCTCTACTAGTCATGTTGAAGGTTCATCACCAACCTCTGCAATTCATGTTGAAAATTTTCTACTAGCCTCTGCAAGTCATGATGGGGGCATGTCAGCATCCACTGGGAGTCATGATGGGGGAATTCATATGATTGAAAAGCCTAGACGTGTAAGAAGTAAGCCCAAGTTCCTTTTTAGTCTTTGCAAAGGAGATCACCTTACTTGTTTGTGCCCTGCTACCGCTATGGTACCAAAAGTGTGGTCCTTTCTTGGGGGCCCCCTTGGTTCTAAGTCATATTTAGCTTCCCATCTTTCTTTGGTTGATACAGTGGTCATGCAGATGCAATATTCAACTGACACCCCTCTTCCTTTAGGGGCTGATGCATTTCTTGACCTTGTTGTCTTGTATCCTATTCAACTATTGGTCGCGTCAATGAAATATTTGACTGATACCACTCCTATTTTTGGGGGTGATGCATCTATTGAACTTGTTGTCTCACATCCTATTCAACTAATGGTTGAAGAATTTCTCATGCCGATGCAATTTTCGGTCGATCCTTCTCTTCTAGTTCTATTTATATACCTTCTATACCATGTCCTTATCATTTCTAGTTCTATACCTTCTGCACAAGGGAGCATTCTACTCTCCTCAAGCACGCTCCCTCCAAGTCCTAGGGTGATTTCCTTTGATTGAAATGATATTATAGAGGCTTGACTTCCTTATTATACACCCTTCCAGATAAGGGGAATTCTTTGATATATTGTAGATAAGGTAACCTTTGCAAGTATTTTATCCTCCTTGACTTGGAAAGCTTTGGGTTTTCCCAAGATTGTGTCAGCTACCTATGAGTTACTGACTTTTGACATAAATCCTGCATGGGAGCCTTGCCCCCCCCCATGGAATGTTGCCTAGAAACCTCTAAACAATTATGATTTAAGCTCTTTTCCAACTCGTCTAAAAAGTAAAAATATTGTCGAGTGAATTTGTCTCATTCACACTTGTTAATTGGATTTGAAAGATCACGAGTCTTAGTTAAGCTATTTTCTGACTCATTTTCAAAAAGAAAAAATATTGTCGAGTGAGCTTGTCTCTTTCACACTCGTAAATTGGATTTGAAAAGATTTCTATTTGGTGCAAGTTTATCCCTTTTTCAAACCAAATAGACTAAGATTATGAAAAAGGACATTTTTTGGCATTAAGTTGTGATTGCATCTCATGCCCTTTCTTACAATGTTGAGCCTATTGTAGGTTCTCGCTTTGTGTTATAAACCATTTACCTCATCAATTTTCATCCTCAACCAAGAAGAGCCTTCTTTATACCCTTTGCAACTTGACACCCTATACCCAGGAGGGAACATTCCCCCGAGTGTCCATCTACCACATGCACCTCCTTGCATTGAGCATAGGTATGTTCCACTGCTGGAACTAGTTTTTCTTACTTGTGACACTTGTTTCCTCGTTTGTATCATAACATTCATATGACTATGGAAAAAAAAAAGATGGGAGAGAAGGGAGTATTATCTTATATTGGCAGCAGTCGTGTCACCTTTGAATAAAGCACACAATTTTTTAGTCCAATTGTCATCATGATTTTTGGTTTAGCATGACCTTAGGAAGTTGAGATCATTACATAGAGTTTACTCCTCTGACTGGTTACTCTTCCTGTCCCTATGGAGAGTTTGATTGATGCCTCCTGCATCTCACAGTTCCATAATTGATTCTATGCTGCAAGAGTCTTCCATATGTCTCATGATCTTGTTCAATGGATGTATATCAACCTGTGTCGAACATTCCTCAGAACTCTTGACTTTGCATGTTGACCATACCCTCAGTTTGTCTCAGAATCACATGAAGCTATAGTCCTATTGCGCACCCTGGTCCTACTTTCCTCATTGGTAGTTAGCCTTGAACCCAACAGTTGACATTTCATCATTGGTCATTGAATGAGTGGTTTCCCTTGTGTTCAACGACAAGACATATATTCACACATTGGTATTCGTGCAATGTCTTGGATTCCATTAGCCTTATTGATTTTTTCCTCGCCTTTGTCAATAATTTTCCTTATTGGATGATATTAAGAGAGTATATAGATGTGTTACCAGAAGAGGTACCAGGTCTACCTCTGAGAAGAGACATTGACTTCTCGATAGAAATTGCACCAGGATCAGTGCCGATGTCTAGGATACATATGGCCCAGTGTGTCTCCATGGGATAACCGATATTTTTTGTGAAGAAGAAATATGGCACACTCCGACTATGCATAGATTATAGACAACTCAATAAGACAACCATAAATAAAAAGTACCCCTTACCAAGAATCGATGACTTGTTCGACCAATTAAGGGGTGCTTCCATTTTCTCAAAGATTGACTTAAGGTCTGGATACCATCAAGTCGGAATCAAGGATGAAGACATACACAAAACATCCTTTAGGACCCGATATGGTCACCATGAATTTTTGTTGGTGCCATTTGGATTAACCAATTCCCCTGCCACTTTTATGTGCTTGATGAATAATGTAATCAACAAATTCATAGACAGATTTTTATTGGTTTTCATTGAAGATATGCTAATATACTCCAAGAATGGAGAGGATCATGAAGAACATATTATACTTGTAATTCAAGTACTAAGAGAGCATCAAATCTACGCTAGGTTTAGCAAATGTGAATTTTTCCATAACCAAGTCCATTAATTATGCCATTTTATTTCTAAAGAAGGAGTGGCATTAGACCCTAACAAGATTAGATCTATTATGGAATGGCCTACCTCAAAGGATGTATCTGATATCATATCCTTTATGGGATTAACAGGATACTATAGAAGGTTCATAAAAGGATATTCCAAGATTGGTTGTCCAATCGTTTCCCTTCAGAAAAAAGGTGTTAAATTCACTTGGACACCATAATGTGAAGTGTTGTCCCTTGACCAAGTTTTGGGAGTTTCTTGGTCATGCTGACCTATTTTGTGACTTCGAAAGCATGTCGAAGGAGGAGCACAAGATGAAGTGGAGATCATGGGATCTCAGCCCCCTTTTGGGCCTCTTTTTGGGTTGTTGGGAATATGTAACGGGAAAGGGATGTCGACCCATGGGTTTAACCATGTTTAGGCCTATTTTGTAATGTATAAATAGATACCTAGGTGATGTAAGAAAGAGACGATGAGATAATTTCCAAGTGAAAGTAATAGTTATATATGCTCTGTGAATGCTGTGTGAGACTTGCAAGGCTAAGTGCAAGTGACTGTAAGAGATTGAGTAGAAAATTTTGTGCTGTAACCTAACTCGGGGAAGGAGGATCAGGCGAGGTGCACGCATATCTCCTGTCCTATGCAGAGTGGGATTTGCATGGCTTTGTTCATGTAGATGACTGATTGAAGATAATAAAGAAGAAGAGTTGGTGGACGTAGCCCCAGGAGAGGGGTGAACCACATAATCATTGTGTTATCTTTCTTGGTGCTTGTCTGAATGTGTTTATGTCTTCTTTTCTTAGTGCTTTGAGATGATTAGATAGATCTGCTTATGCTTAGTGCTAATGATGTATGTAATGTTATATCTAATATACATGAATATGCTCAATGATTTTTTAGTTACATCTGACCTATTTTACTTATGCTAAGTGCTCATATATGGTAGATTACTATGAGTACTGTGAGGCCTTGTTTTATCAGCAAAGTAGATAATGATTGCATGTTAAAGAACTAATGATGCTAAGTGATTTTCTAAGTTGTATAATCAAATATCTGTGTCCCAGCTAAGGTTATAGACACTTGAGTCCTTCAACCACCCCTGCCTCTACCTCGGGTGAGACTTCATCTACTTCACAGGTGTTGCTGAAAGGGTTGGTAGTTAGGGTTTTGTTGTTGCGCTCTTGTAGCGTTGAACACTAGGTCTGCCCCTATGCCAACAAATGGTTCTATTGTCGGGACCTAAAAATGTGATTGCTGGGAACTTAGAAAGAGGAATATTTGTGCAAAGATTCATCCTGAAATTGTGAAATCTCTGTGCGTGGATATGTGCCCTAGTGCACAGTATTCTACTTGATCTGTAAAGCTTTGTGCTAAAGAAAGAAGGTTGGATTTGTAGAAAAGAAGCAGTATCTGAAAGATTTGTTCTCCAATAAAGGTCAACGTGAGAAGTTATGATTGAAAGAGGTAAGATCTGTAAGCTTTGTGCTCTGTAAAAGTAAGTTAAGTGGAAATTTTTGTTTCTAGAGTATGGATCTAGGTATATCTGATAGGTTTTGTCCTAGTTTTAAAGCTAGGGTGTTAATAGATGAAAGAAGGTTTGATATGAATAGATTTGATAAGAATAATGAAAGATATGTTATACCTATGCATAGAAAAAATGTTTGGACTAACAAATGGATGAAAGATCCTAGAAAGAATTTGTTGCAGGTTAGCTACCATGATCCTAGTGTGCAGTACAAAAGAGGTTAGGGATCATTGAAAAGAAAGAGATGATTAACCCTCTGTTACAATTGCAGGAGGATGAGACATCTTGCTAAGGAATTCCCTGGTGGAAGACCTAGTTGTCTCTGTTGTAAGGCTATGGACCATGAAGTGTTGGATTGCCCTAGAATGATTGCTAAGCTTGAAGGAATGAATCTCAATCAATAAAACCCTAGGGTAGATACAAAAAAGGAAGAACCCCAGAAACACTCAGAGAAAGTATGGATATAGATACAAGAAACCCTGAATGGCCACCGACATGTCATCTTATAAGAGATCTTCAAAGAGAAAGAATGCATCAAAGCAAGAATAGGGGACTTCGACATTGAGTGTGTTCTGGATGAGGAAACACAGATGAATATTATGCTAGAGAGAACCTGGGAAGCTATAGGAAGGCCTGCTATGATCCCTTCACTAGGAGGAATAATTTTATTCAGAGGAACGCTAGTAAACCTATGTGGAAGACTCACTCAGATACCTATGACTGTCATTGGAACTTTGACAAAAGAAAACTTTGAGATTATTAAATTTGTTGAATATAATGCCCCATTTACCATGTTAATAGGAAAACCTTAGATTGATAGAGATCAAGCCAGATGAAAGGAATAAGAAGAATTTTTGGAACAAAAGAATCAAGAGTTAAAAGACTTTATGACCATAATGATCGTGCACTTGATTGAGGAACATAAGAGAAGCTCATAGATATTTAATACTAGTAGCCGGGATGTCAAAGTTAAGAGAAAGCTAGAGGATCTCAAAGAGATTGAATTACCTACCCCAGACACAGAAGAAGTATTACCCAAAAACCCTAGGAAAGAATTTCAACAGCGCGAAGTAACTAAGACCAAAGAAGAAAAGAATAAGAATGCGAAAAGCATTACCGAGATGAAGCTCACTGGAAAGAAGGCTAGAAAGTTAAGAAATAAAAGGGTTAATACTGAAAGATTACAGGAGGTTCTAGAGGAGACCTCACAGAAAGAAAAATTACAGAATTTGAGATTCGTTGAGATATCAAAACAACAACATATGGCACTTCTCCATGACAAAGCAATATAGTCATTGGTATTGATATATCCATTCGACTTCTTCTCTGAACGAAAAAAAAAGAAATAAAGGTTGTTCATCAGATCATTGGACCGCACTATAATGGAAAGAATGGAGTTAATGAAGCCTTCATATCCATTGTAAGCGATCCATTACAAAAGTTGTCTATTTATCCCGCCGCACTATGCAACGAGAACACTTTTGCTAATTGAGAATTTGAGCTCACAGACTTGATTAAGATTGCCCAGTGATCACTATGCCTTTTCCTTCTACCCTATTGTAGTGCCCACATTACTTTGAGAACCCGATATATACATCCCGAGAGTGTATGTCCAAAAATCTCATTACCGAACAAGCAACTACGACATAATTTCTGATCGACTTAATGGATGAAAGGACCATGTCAAGAAGAGGACTGTCTACAGGTGTATAGGAATCATCGATACGAGGAGTGCAAGCCTCCCCGTAGACTGCTCGAGCCATCCCATCCCAGCCATCTGACGAAAAGAGAACTAAGCATAGAGATGATCTTGTGAACACTAAACTGATTCTGAGCATTCTACTTGTTTATCTACCACCTCTAAGTGGTGCCATCACTCATGATAATGTACCCCTCGAATTTGAGTATGATTTGATCACTGTGTACCTTCCGAAATAAGTGCATGTAGTTCTTGCCGACTAGGATAAGCTCACCACGTTGAAGTTCAGTGACTTCAACCTCGGTGACAAGAATATTTACAGTATGCTTTCCCCTCATAAATATCCGACACAAACCAAAGGAAAGAACTCCAATATTATCACTCAATAATGGACCCAGAACCTCGCGTGGTCAACCTTATTTAATGTAATGAATATTCCTCACTTTGGGAGGCATCAAGAAGTGAACATGTGCATCAAGTTGTTGTTGTCCTGATATCATGGAGGATACTTATGGTTTAACCGATGCATCATAGTGGATCTGACTTTGATCAATAGGATCATAGGGATAAGCATGTAGGGCCCCGACCCATAGGATTTTTACCTCGGAAAGACCACATATTTCTCTCTCGCCCAGAGGATAAAATATACTTATGGTGATGTGGAGAAAGGCACACGAGGCTACAAGGTAGCCTCTATCGATAGCGGTGTAGTGCACCTTTCCTATCAGCTGATCACAGGAAAGTTAGTTCACAAGAACCAACCGACACAAGTGACTGGATTTGTAGTAGACCTCACAGGGAAGTGTGCAAAGGGCCTACATATGAATTGGGCCAAATACTTGGTGAGCCAGCTAGAAATGGACTATAGGGAAGCATAGGACCAAGGGTACGAGTTCCATTTTAGTTGGCTACTTATATTAATCGGTTTCATCACATGGGAGATGTCGGAAGGTGCAACCTTCCTAGATGTTGAGCCCTTTGAGCCACTGGCCATGAATTTTAGTACGTTGTGGTACTCCAACAACATGAAAAAGTAGTGGCAGTCGAATACCATTTTCCACACTTATTACAATCAATTGAAGATCACAATCTAGGCTACGCCTCACATCACCCCGAACACACTTCATAGATTTAGGCCATTGATGAAATTCAGTGTGGATCACCACTTCATCTACATCACACTGCACGTTGATGAGAATCACCAATAGGTGAATTCCTACTACAAAATAACAAAGTAAGACTTAGAAGATATTACTAAGGAGTGGTCAGTGGACCTTCTCATCCCAATTGACCCTGCGAAGAGCTCTGATTTTGATATTCGAGAAGCCATGCTTGATACACCTGGACAGAGAAAGACCAAGAAGAATGAAGAAGCCCATGATGTCCAAAACACTTAAACATAGACTCCTTCTATCTCACTTGAGAGAGGAGGTGATGGCGGAGAGATAGATGGCACCGAAGTTGAACATAAGAAAGACGAGGTCACACCGCTAAGAGATGAAGATGATCCCTCAAAGAAAAGGAAGGTTTCCCCTTCGAAGCCTTATTCAAGGAAGAAAATGAAAGAAACTAGAACCAAGTTTGAGACCACCCTAACCTCAGACAAATTCAACTTCATCATCGCTGCACTGAAATATGCTTCGCTGAGGATAGAATAGAAGCAGGAAGCCAATAAGGAGGAGATGTTCAGTCACATCAAGGTCAAATTTCAAGAAGTGAACCAGGCACTATAGTCCAGCCGCGTAGTATCCACTATGCCCCTGACGGTAGGAACATTAGAAATGGGAGACGAGCCAACTCAACTACACCAAATTGTTGATACGGTCGAAGCTCACCTTCGACGAGCACAGGAGGAAACAACACAAGCCACCCAGGCTCTAGTGCAAGCACAGGGAGCTCTGTTAGAACAACGCAGTAATGTAGAATGAGATAAGCTTGCTATGCAAGAGAATTTTGATGAAGAGAAAGAAGAGCTACAACAAATAAAGGAACAATTTCTTGTTGAGCAACTTGAAGTTAAGGAAAGGGTCAATAGAGCACTTTTCTCTATGACAATCATTGAAGTCTATATCGAGGACCAAATTCCATAGTAGGTGGAGCAATTGGAAGAGGTAATCCATAAGCTCCAACAACGCATCACAGATCTAGAACTCCACATTGTACCCAAAACCCCTCAGGAGATAAGAGACCAGTGAGAAGCAACTGCTCACAGTGCAGTTGGCATATTAAAAGATCTTTCCTTGGAGTGAAAGAAGCTAAGTAATCAGAGTGCCCAGACATACGAAAATCTTATAGAGAATCGAGAATTACAGATGTTGGAGTCGCATCTCCAAGAAACAAAACCACATGTGGATACGCTACATGTACAACTAATGGCCCCATCAGCTGTAGACAGGATGAAGAGATCACATGAAAAATGCACAACTCAACAACAGGTTCATATGCTTCAAATTAAAGTGATGGAAGTCATTCAACGACTTTAACCTATGTAAGATCAGGCATGCCTATTATTTATAGAGGTTGAGAGCCAAGGAGCAGAGATTGAACAGGTCATCCTCTCAGTAGAGCATCACCTAGAAGGACCGATGAACGACACCCTGATCTGGGAGTTCACCGAGAAATAGGCTACAACAAAACAGAAAGTCAAATCATCTTGATCCAAGCTCGAGGTGTTTGAGGTAGAATTGGTCAGATCGAAGTGGCTCAGGACGAGTCACATGTTAGTGTTGGGGGCTTGTTGGCCTTTGACCAAGTTTTGGGAGTTTCTTTGTCATGTTGACCTATTTTGGGACTTCGACAGCCTGTCGAAGGAGGAGCGCAAGACAAAGCGGAGAACATGGGATCTCGACCCCCTTTTGGGCCTCTTTTTGGGTTGTTGGGAATATGTAATGGGAAAGGGATGTCAGCCCATGGTTTTACCCATTTTTAGGCCTATTTTGTAATGTATAAATAGATACCTAGGCGATGTAGGAAAAAGCCGATGAGCTAAGTGCCAAGTGCAAGTAATAGTTATATATGCTCTGTGCATGTTGTGTGAGACTAGCAAGGTTAAGTACAAGTGACTGTAAGAGATTGAGTAAAAGATTTTGTGTTGTAACCTAACTCGGGGAAGGAGGATCTGGTGAGGTGCGCGCAGATATCCTGTCCTATGCGGAGTGGGATTTGTATGGCTCTGTGCATGTACATGAATGATTGAAGATAATAAATAAGAAGAGTTGGTGGACATAGCCCCAGGAGAGGGGTGAACCACATAATCACTGTTTTATTTTGCTTGGCGCTTATCAAAATGTGTTTATGTCTTCTTTTCTTAGTGCTTTGAGATGATTAGATAGATCTGCTTATGCTTAGTGCTAATGATGCATGGGATGTTAGATATAATATACATGAATATTCTCAGTTCTTGATCAGTTATGTCCGACCTATTTTACTTATGCTAAGCACTCATATATGGTAGATTACTGTGAGTATTGCGAGGCCTTGATTTATCAGTGAAGTAAATAATGATTGCATGTTAAAGAACTAATGGTGCTAAGTTCTTTACTAAGTTGTATAATCACATATCTGTGTCCCAGCTAAGGTTGCAGACACTTGAGTCCTGCAACCAGCCCTGCCTCTACCTTGAGTGAGACTTCATCTTCTTCGCAGGTTTTGTTGAAAGGGTCGGTAGTTAGGGTTTTGTTGGTGTGATGTTGTAGTGTTGAACCCTAGTTCTACCCCTATGCCAACATGAAGAAATATTTCAGGCACTTAAATACATTATGACCCATGCACCCATGCTGAATATTGCAGACCCTGATAATGATTTCCTCGTATGTACATATTCCTACAAGGAAGGACTCAGAGGAGTCCTTGTGTAAGAAGGACGTGTAATTTTATATGAATCTAGAAAAATGAATGATCATGGAATAAATTATGTGACCCATGATCTAGAGTTGGCTTCCATAGTGCATGCTTTAAAAATGTGGAGGAATTACCTCATGGGTAGGAGATTTGTACTTATGACAAACCATTGTGGATTGAGGCACCTGTTTGATCAACTAAATCTCAATGATAGACAATCTAGGTGGATGGCTCTCCTTAGTGAGTTTGATTTCAAAATAAAACACATCAAAGGAAAGGAAAATAGGATGGTCGATGCCGTTAGAAAAAGTGTGAAAACAATTCACCTGGCAGCAGTGAGCACCTGTGAAATGAATATCAGGGAAAGAGTCAGGAATGCATAAGAAACAGATGCATTCTTCAAGACCGTGACATCATATCTAAAGAAAGAGCCCACAGAGATAAAGTATGAAGGATATCAGATGTTGGAGGAAGGTCTGTTGACTTACAGAAAAAAAATGTATATCCCAAGTTGTGATGACTTTAAGAGATTCATAATGCACAAAATGCACAAGAGACCATATACTGGTCACCCAAGATATCAAAAAATGATCACGGCCACTAGGAAACAATTCTATTGACCTAGATTGAAAAAATACATAGCTAACTATCTAGATAAGTGTTTAGAATGCCAACAAGTTAAGGAAGAACACCGACACCCAACAAGGTTGTTACTGCCTCTACCAATTCCATAATGAAAATGGGAAACCATATCCATGGATTTCATCAATGGATTACCAAAATCGGCCAAGCAGAATGATGCCATCATGGTAGTGGTGGAAAAATTGAGCAAGTATTCTCACTTCGTACCTGTCAAATCAATTTGCAAGGCGATATATATTGCCAACATTTTCATGAAGGAGATATTCAGACTGCATGGCATGCCTAGGGAGATCGTATCTGACAGAGACACAAAATTCACTTCAAGCTTTTGTAAATCCTTGATGGCTGGTTTTGAGACTAAATTATTGTTTAGCACAACCTATCACCCTCAAACTGATGGTAATACAGAAAGAGTAAACCAAATATTAGAAGACATGTTAAGAATGCATGTAATGCATCGGCCTAAGAAGTGGGAAGACTACCTGCCATTGGTATAATTTTCCTACAACAACGATTATCATGAGTCACTGAAGATGATCCATTTCAAATCCTCTAAGGTAGACAGTGCAAGATTCCAATCAACTGAAGTAATCCAGTGGATATAATTACAATCAGACCCGACATGCTGAAAGAAATGTAACAACAAGTGATTTAGATAAAGCAAAATATGAAAAATTCTCAGGATAGACAAAAGAGTTATGCCGATAGAAAGAGAACTCCTAGATATTTCAAGACATGAGACCATGTCTATATTAGAGTTAGACCCAAGAAGAGTTCCCTAAGAATGGGATCTTGTGCCAAGATGGCACCTTGATATTATAGACCCTTTGAAGTATTAGATAGAGTGGGACATGTAGCCTATAGGATAGCACTCCCTCCCACAATAAAGGTACATAATGCTTTCCATGTTTCATTATTGAAGAAACATGTACATGATTCTAATCATATAATTGTCTGGTCTGTGATCCAGGTGGAGCCAAAGGGAGAAATCCTGCCAGTGCATACTAGACAGAAAGGAAACACCACTCAGGAACCAAACCATTGCATAAGTCAAGGTGCAGTGGAAACACTTTGGCCCAGATGAGGCTACATGGGAAATGGAGGATGCCATGAGACAAGAATATCCATTTTTGGTCACTTCTATATATACATAGCATGTTGACAGATATAACATAGAGGACAATGTTCCTTTAAAGGGAAGGGAATTGTAACACCCTGTTTCCCCCAGTTTGTAAATATAACTATAATGGCCAAGAGAATATGGAAAACTCAATATGTGTGAATGTTTGATTTGATGGAACTTTGTATAAAAGGTCAATGAATGTAAATTCTGTTATTTAATATAAAATTGATAAGTGTTGCATGACTGCTGAAAGGGGGTGTACTAAGAAAGACCACGAAAGATATGAAAATAGATGGTGAAGGGGACCAGGAATGGTTGTGTTAACCTCTATCAAACCAGTACCTTACTAGATTTAATTTCTCAAGACCAAAATAGTCCTCTGCCCCAGAAATGAATTACAGTCAGGATGGTAGGTGGAAAGACATCCTCAAGAGTTAATGAGAGGATGGGGCAGAGCACCCATATGTAAGACTTTCATACTTGACCACAGAATGAGAATTCGAGCCACACACAATCTTGTTGAGGAAGGAAAGAAAGGAAGGTGTTGTGGGTACAGGGAGACCTGGGATGAGTGCAGAGATGAGAGGCTAAGCTCTTGGGGTTCAAGGAAGAACTGGTGAATGAGTGTTCTGGTCGTAGGGAAATGACTAGCGAGGTTATGATACAAGATGATAAATGAGGATGGTCCTCCTTGGTTGGTATTGTGTAACCTGTCGCCATGATCCTGCTGGAGGAGGAGAGTAACCTCCAACCCTACTGTCGTTGAGTCGAAAGAAACTATTTTATCGTAGATCATTGTGGTCTAGCTAAGGGGTGTCTAGTGGTAAATCCATTAAGAGTGACTATGCCTATGGTTGGGTGGAAAAAGACACCCCTTTCAACAGTTGTTTCACGTTATATGGTTCTGATAAGTATTTTCCTACTTTATGTATTTAACTGAAATAATGGATGAATGCATGGGTTTATGTATACATGTGTATTTATAAATGGTTTATGTGGGGAATGATTATGATATGTGTATGCATTCATTTCCTGGTGAACTTATGCTTCTGACGGATAGTATGTATGCCCCATCTTAGCTCATGAGGATTCCTGGGACATAAGCTTGTAAGACGACCAATATAGGAGATATCGTCTCAAACTGAACCTTTCCGTTTGAAGAGGATACCTCTTTCAGAATCCTTATCGTTAGATCAGGATTTCAGGCCCAAGCCCTTAACCATTTCATGATAAATCTCAGAAAGGATAGGGAGGTTCAAGCCTCGAAAAGGGAAATATATTCGTTTGGAATATTAGCAGACGAGATCTGTTCGAGAGGACCCATATGACCAATACCTAGGAACCTTAGGCTAAGCCTAAGGGAGATAATTTCCTTCTGACTTCGGAGCTTCGCAAGTCTGAGACTTCAAAGTATTGTCGGCCCTCATAGTCATAAACCAACCGAAGACAACCAAGAGTTACAATTACCCATAAGGTTGACCAACATTAGGCGGTTCCCTAGGTGATTAGGTGAACCTATATGACCAACTAAATCGGGATCCAAAACCCTGAATTCCAGAGCCGCAAAGAACCCAAAACCTTAGATCATGGGATCCTTTGGGTTCTTTCCCAGCTGTCAATATACCAGGGACGCATGGCGCTAGCCCCTTTAGTTAAGAGATTGGGCACTTCGAAAGATAAAAGGAGTTTTCATCGCAACACTCCCGAGCACCGAAGGCCCGAGGTAACCAGAGTTGTAGATCTATAAACCTACGTGGTTGGATCTCGACCGTGATATATGAGGAATGTTAGAAGTCTGTCAGTCTGAGTTGATGTGGTGCAGTGATGTCATATAGGGTGATGTGGACCCCATCTTGACCTACCATATGTCACCTATATTCATGTGTATCATGTACCTTATAGGTACATTGGAATGTAACATCTGCCACCTTGACCCCTCCTACGTGTTAGTTACTGATACGTGTCCTCCTAGCCAACGTGGTTGGTGAAATAACTGGGAATTCGAGAGTTTGGGACTTCGAGACTCCATAGGATCTGGGATGTATTATGGTAGAGATATTGAACGATCAAAAGGTTGGAGCCACGTGGTGAGCTTACGAGACTTCGAAAGTTCGGAACTCCTGGTGGTCTCGTGCGTAGATAGTAAAGAGACGTGAAGTGTTGAAACGTCGAATTCCTCTAGAACTGATATAGGATAAAGAGAGTAAGTCCAGTCATGGGATCATACAGGGGATGGTATTTCACCGTGGAGAAAAGAATTTGGAAATAGTAAGTGTGAGGTGGGTCCACATGACCCTCAACCAATAAACGCCCAAAGAACTTCGAAGAGATATATACGTCGGCTCTGGGCTCGATTTTTGAGCATGTAGGTTGTGGTTGGAAAAATCTAGACGAGAAGAATGTGGTAGAGACCCCGAATGAAGGATTTGATCACTTATGGAGAACACAATTTTGAGGCCCCATCCCTAGGAAAGCCACTCAGGGGTTGGGTTTTTTACAAAGTTGTTTTAAAATGACTTGTTCAATTTTATTA